>VZTH01014808.1:806-71417 GCA_013397815.1 Aleadryas rufinucha | reverse complement strand
AAATCAGAAACACAAAACAAAATCACATCAAAACAAAATCACATCAGAACAAAATCCAGTAAATGGAAACAAAAAAGAGAAGGTAATGTAATTTTCTAGGGAGGACGGCAACAGTCAGAATAGTGACTACCCAGAGGATCACAGGACAACTGTGGTTTGAAGGGACCTCAAGAAATCTCAAGTCCAACCTTTTGCTAAAGGGATGGTCAGCTACAAAGTCAGATATTGCTCAAGCTTTGTTGAGTTGGGTATTGAAAACCTCTGAGGATGGAGCACACAGAACATCTTGGTGCAACCTGCTCCGCTGCTTGTCAGTTCTTCATAGCTCAGAAGCTCTTCCTTATATCAACTCTGACCCTTCTTGCTTCAAGTTATACACGTGATTTCTTGTCCCTCCTTGTCCTGGTTTCAGCTCAGATAGAGTTAATTTCCTTTCAGTATCTGTTACAGTGCTGTGTTTTGAATTCAGAATGAGAATGGTGTTGATAACACACTGATGTGTTTTGGTTTTTGTTTAGTCGTGTTTATCCTAAGTAAAGGACTTTTTTCTTGTCTCATGCTCTGCCAGTGAGGAGGTTTGCAAAAGAAACTAGGAGGGGTCATAGCTGGGACAGGTGACCCAAACTGGCCAAAGGGATATTCCACACAATAGAAGGTCATGCCTAGTATATAATCTGGGGGAAGTTACCCAGAAGAGTAGCTGATATGGGTTCAGGAAGTGGGGTCTGGCATTGGTCAGTGGGTGGCGAGCAATTGTGTTGTGCGTCACTTGTTTTTTCCCTCATTATTATCATTATTATTATAATTTACCATTATTACTAAATTTTTAGTTTATTTTTGATTATAAACCTGTTCTTATCTCAACCTACAAGTTTTACTTTGATTCTCCTCTCCATTCCACCTGTCTGTGGGGGGACAGAAGGGGGCTGAGCAAGCAGCTGTGTGGTGCTTAATTTCCAGCCACACCACTCCTGCTATGAGCTCTTGTGAAGAGCTTGGCTCCATCTTCCCAATACACTCTTTTCAGGATTGCAAAGCTGCTATTACGTCCCCCAAAGTCTTCTCTTCTCCAGGCTAAACAAGCCAAGCTTCCACAGCCTGGCAAGTTCCCATTTCAGAATGTGAAATTAAGAGGAAGTATAGACACACATAGCAACTCATGAAAACAATGAAAATGCTCTTTGCAATGGAGAAATTTTTAATTTACACATGGAGGGATATTCTCATCAGAAATATCTTATTGCTTGTGACCACTTTATGTACATCCTTCAGACATAATGTCAGACCTAAAAGGGTGCTGAAAAGTGCTGGTCAAACTCTTTCCTCCACACAAATTTGGTAGAGGGAGATTTTTTTTTTTTTTGATGGAAAGAAAAATTCTTCCCTATGAAATAAAAAAAAATCATAACCAAATATTTTTCCTGGGAATTGAGCAAACGTAAAAAGGTTATGAGAGGAGAAAAGAAGAGACTTTCCATGTTTTAACTCTTTTCAGAGGGCCAGGTGTCTGGATGGGACAGGGAACCAGGGAGCCAGGCAGCTGTTTCTGGGGCCTGTACATGAACAGGTCCCTGAATTAACAGCTGCACTTCTGATTTGTGCTAACATCAACTCTTTCAAAATGTGGGTTCTTTTGCATCCATTCTTACTGTTTGTTGGTACATTCATGTTCTTTCCTGGTTTGTCAGTATTGCTGGCTGGCTTGTTGTTTAATATTTTTAAAACTGGCAGATTGAGAGCCCTGGAACCCCTAGCTGAGGCCTCCATGTGCAGTTAAGTAAATGGATGCAAACCTTGCCCTGTTGAGTCTGAAAATGAAACCACACTCCAGACTTCAGTCATATAAGCAACTCTAAAGGCTGGCCCTTTATGCTGTGGAGATGTGAAACCTCACCTTTCTATCCTTCTCTTCCTCCCCTGCATGTATCATGAAAAGTTTCATCCAAGTTAAAAAAATGGTGGCTAGAATTTTCTTCTTTATAGGCACTTGAAGTAATGAATCTTCAACTATCTGAAACCCACTACTGGTATGGTAATGAAACTGCATGACATGCAGTTATACATTAGAACATACATTTTTCAAAGAAAACAAAAGCTTAAGGGCAGGTAAGTACCCGTACAGAAGAGATAAACAATTTTAAGAAGTGGCTGATCTCAAGCGTATGCTGAAGAAGAATTTGAGTCTTTAATGAAACACAGGAACCATCACAGCACCATAAATTACACCATGAAATTACAGAGAAATTTATCACACTCCCTCTGTCTGCTCCTTTGCCAATCAGGACAAAGAGGACTTCAGCCTACCCCCAGCTAAGTACATTGCAGCAGGCTGGCTAGCAAGCTGCAACGGGAGACAGTTCTGTGGGGGATCCTCAGTAATTCTGTCAGCATGTCACAGACATCCTTCTTGACTGTGTGTTTGGTTGTTGTCACTGATTTATATACCGTACCGATATATATACCATATATACTGATTTATAGATATGTGTTGATGCTCCATTGATTACACTGACCCTATATGGCTCCAGCTACCAGTTTCACTTAGATTGGTATCTCTGACTTTTGGGGCATTTCCTAGATACAGACTGGAGAAGAATTTTTCTTTCTTTTCCTTTTAAGCTATCCAATTTTCCTTTGCATGCGCTCATTCAGGAATTTTTGACAGTCCGTGTTTCACAGGAAGTTCTGTAGGTGACCAGTGCAGCGCTTTTTGTAGCAGAAGTACACAGAGCATGTTCTTTCACTTGGTCTTCCTCACGCTTTCGTAGGCACAAGCAACACCTGAACAAATTCACTATGTCTGTTCGTGCAGTTTCACTCACAAAGCAGTACAGAATGGGATCCGCAACGCAATTCAAACTTGTTAAGGCCTGTGTGATTCTGTAAACCTTATACATCAACAACAAAAGGTGTGGGTCAGATGTGGAAGGTTCTTTGATGCTGCGAATAAGCAATACAACATGATAAGGAGTGAAGCAAACAATGAAACTAACTGTGATGTTCAGAATAAGTTTCCTTACTTTTTTCTTTTCTTCATCTACTGTGGCTTGGTTATACCTCACTACTTGGTAGATTTTATGGTAGCAAAACACGATGATTATCAAAGGGACCAAGTACCCTGAGCATATCCGGAATAAATTTATGTTTGCCTGCCACCTTTCCAGGGGGTAATTATCATAGCATAATGTATGATTAGTGTAATTGCAAGGATCATTGAATACTTCTTTGTACACCAATATGACTGAATTAAAGATGCTTTCCAGAAGCCAAACAATTATGCTGACAATCAATGAAAATCTTCTTGTGCGCAAGTACTGGAGCTTCAAGGGGTGAACTAATGCCAGGTACCTGTCAATAGAGATGCAGGCAAGGAACGCGGTGCTGGTGTAGAAATTCATATACATAAGGAAGGCAAAAATCTGACAAAGCAAGGCAGAGAGCCTCCAGTCATCTCCATGCCAGGCATAATCAATCCACAGAGGCAGAATCAAAGAGTACAGAAGGTCAGCCAGGGACAGGCTAAAGATGTAGACTGCTAACTCATTCTTTTTCCTCACCTGAATGCAAGATGCATAGAGGGATATGCAGTTGATGGGAATACTGATCATCATGACAGTGCTGTACACAAAGGGAAACAAATACTTATCCAGGGTGTGATCATCATGGCACTCAGTGTTATTGTTCATTGTCCACCCCAGTAGTATCCTTGAGATAACTCCAGCCTGGGCGCAATAAAACTCCCTGTGCAGTCTGATGGGTTGTCATCTGTTAGTTCATCAGGACGTGGTTGACAAGATTCCAGCCTTCTGTTACCAAAAAGAAAAAATGTCAGCTATAACATTTCTGTTTGTTTTTATGGGATTCTTGGTGTGTGTGTGTGTCTTTTTTTTTTCAGAAGAAATAAACTGTGTTTGTAGGAGATCAGAGGATGTAAACACTCCTGGAGTTAGGAATGAATAGGAAGAGGAACCCAAAGTCTAATGTGGTCAAGGTCAGTTAGATGGAAGCTCTACAGCAGAAGCTGGATGAGTAGTTAAGACACTTCTTCTAGGAGTGGATCTAGAGAACTGCACCCGGTGCAATCCTGGGTCTCTCTTGTAGAAAGTTCAAGGAGATCAGAAAGTGGACCCCAAATAAAATAATAGATGTGCACTTTCTATTATTCTGGTAAGCATGGTTTTGGGAATATGAATATGGCAGATTTCTTATCCCAAATAACCTCCTCCCCTCTAATGCAATGGAGAGACAAGTATAGAAACACAGGGATTCAGGTACTGCTGGATGTTGGGATCTGCTCAGTAGAGGAAAATGTGTGTCTGGTATGTTTCCTTATTGCAAATCACTCTTGGCTTGTTTGCATCCTCACACATCCCTGCTACTTCTCTCATCCTTTGTATGTGACCCTACAAGAACTTGCCATCAACTGTGCTGTCCCAGCAAGACTTACTGCATGTACCAAAAACCCTCACATGAAACCTGGCAGGCTATTGGGTTCCTGCATGCACATTACAATCTGCTGGGTGTCCCTTTGAAAGTGTGAGGTGAAGACTCTGAGTACAGTTTTTCATTTACACTTCTTCCCTCTAAAAGTTGCAGCTGTGATGTATGAGCTTATAAAGCCATTAGCAATTAAACTTTTCTTAGTCACTTCCAGGACTGTGGTTATCAACAGCTTCAACATGAAAATATCAGTAAAATGGCAGCCCTGACTAAAGCAGTGAGACTGAAGCAGTTGTATGTGTGAGCCTTAGAAGCACGTAGAAGAGCTGACCTTTCAGTAAGAAAGGGTGTACGACCATAGTTGTGAGACAGCTGGTACTCACTGATTGTATCACTGCTCTGACACTTAGCAGTTCCCTTCTCTAAAGACCCAATTGTTATGTTCAGGAAATATGAGAATGGAAAATACCTGTTGCAGTCCTGTTATACTGCCAAATATACTAACTGCTTGAGAGACTGCTGTGATAACTCATCTGTGCTTTGAGCCTGGACTGCCAGCAGAGGAGGTAAAGAGGCTGAAGAACGAGTAGGTTGCAAGATAGCACATCTACAACTGTCCTCGCATGAGAAAGAACTTCAGTGGAATACAACTTGTGTGCAGAAACTTTCCCATGTGGTAAGAAAAATTCAGCCTTTTATGGGTTTGATGTGTTTGTGGATTTATCAGAAAAACCCAAACAGGTTTATTGCCTGTGCTGAGAGGTTATTATATGGATCTCCTGTCCATAAAAAAACCCCTTTCATGATTATTCATAAAAAAAAGGAGCTACGACAAAACTAGCCAGACAGCACATATTCAATTTTACCTGCCACTGCTTTATTTGATCAAGTTGCCTAACTTATCAGCTAGAGCTAAACTCATTCACAAGCTTGAAAGCCAAGAAAAATTCTTGAGAATTGGTTTGGTGGTTTGGTCCATAGAGGAACTTTACCAACGTGATGACTAATTGAAAAAAAAATGCAGTGTCTATATTTAAGACAAATGCTAGATGTCTGCATTTCGGCTTGGTTTCATAAAACCACACAGTAAGCTTACCAGTATAGATAAGTATCACAAAATAAAAATCTATCTCTAGAAATTGGATCCCAGGGTTTTGTGACCCACTTCTCACCAAAAAGAAATCAAGTGTATGCAGAGAGACCAGATGAATCAAAGATAAAATACCTACCTCTTTTCCTAATCACACTTTAGCATCGCTTTTCCTATGACAGGTCTCTTCATGTCTGCAAGGGAAACATGCTCTTTCAAAAGCATGTGTGTATTAAATGCAGCAAGTGTATGAGGCAGTGTTTGCTAGCCTTGTGACTGAGAAACTGGAATTCCTTCTCCCTCCCCCATAAACTCTTTCTCTTTTGTTAGTTAACTTGTTGTATTACAGACTCACCACCCTTATAAGCTGCCAGCTTCTCTCTTGTTATTCATGACAGCTGCTTTTGTATCTACTCACAGACCAACATGCCAATTTCCTCATACCACCTGGTTTTTTTAAGCTTTCTCATTTTACCTGTTTGTTTCTAAGGGTTTTGTTCTGTTGATCTTACTGATCATAAGGTAAAACACTTGTCCTTATATTGCTCTTGTCTGAATGAACCACATGTTCTTTGGGGCAAGACTTTGCTTTGCTCTTCTGACATCTGCCTTAAGGAACTAATACCTGAAGGTGTAATTGGCTAATGGCAGGCTGCGATACTAAATATGAAGTTCAAAGAAGTGAGTTGAGACCACATGAAATTTGTCACCTCAGAACATTTTTTCTGTCCTTCATATTCACAGGTCACTGTACCCCATTGCTTTCTTTTCTTCTTAACCAGTATGTTCATTAGTTCCTATGAACACAGCCCTGGAGGCTGTGTAGCATTCCCCAGGGAATCCATGTCTGAACTTTGATGACACATTGATGGTACTTACATGAGGGCATGCTTTCAATGATGGTAATAACGAGAAGTGTGTCATTCTGGCACGTATTGATGACCTTTACCCAAGTGTGTCAAAGAGCCGGCAAATGAAGCTTACCACAATGCATGCTGCAGTTTCTTGCACAGAAATATAAAAGCAGAAAGCGTTTCTACTTTTCTACTACTTTGCCCTGATTACATTTCATCAGATTGCTTGGGGCCTTATTTCAGAGGAAGTAGTCCGTATCACACCTTCTTGCTGAGTTGTTTTTCTGAAAATTAGGACTTTGTAATGCAAGATGATTTTTCTTACCTGAATGCATGATCTGAAGCATTCCCAGGTTTTCTCTCCACTACTGAGTGCACCTGCTGGTTTTGCCTAGGAGGATGGTATTGGCTTACAGCTATCCTAAAAACCAATATTTGATAATTTCCCCCAGTGACTGTTATTTTAACTATCAAGGAATTTCGGTTTAGTGATACAGTCTAATGGTTTGACCTTCATGGTCCAAACCTCCTGTGACTAATTCCATATACTTGTGATTTATTTTATAGAATTGTTTTGGTATCAGATGTTTCAAATAAAAAAAAATTCTTAACATTAATTTTTTCTTTTAGATGCATTATTCAATTATTCTCATAGTTCTTGCCTCTGTCATTTTGCTACAGAAAACACACTGTACAAGAATTCTGAAGAGTCAGTAAGACACAAAATTTAGAGAAATGAACTAGCAAATGTTACGCTTCAAGTAGTTTATGCAAACAAGCCTGTAAAGGAGCCTTGTGAGAGTTTCTAGAGAAAAGCAGTCATTATATACTGTACTTGTATCAATGCATTTCTACATCATCTTCAGGTTCAAAGAGAGCTTTATATGGTCTTTCCATCTATGACATTTTGAAAGTCACAAAGTGTAAAGTTAAACTTCCGTAAGCATAAATAAAAAAGGATATTCCGTACTGTTATCTGTTAACAACTTTGTAAGGGAAGAAAGGAACAATGCCGTGTGAGCTAGTGCAGTAGTTGCTGTACTGGTGATATTGTATATCAATCATAAGATGGAAAGACAGATGGTTTTCCTTTTTCTCTTCAAGCGATTTCAACAAAGTAATTGCTTTGTGTTCTCAAAATAAGTTCCATTGTCAAGATAATTCCTTTGAGTACAAGGGATGTTCCATAGCTAATTCTTTTTACCTAATGAGCAAATCTCAAAACTCAATTCTGGAAAACTTCACGGTTTATGAGAGTTGAAATATGCATTTCAGAAGCATGGCCTTTTTTGCTTAAAATTAACAGCATTTTTCCTCATGCAACATTAAAGTTTACCCACAGGTCTCCATGAGATTCTGTAGAGACTCAAACATGCCTAAAAGAGCTCAGCCTTTTTAACTTGGAGATATACTGTATGGACTGTTTCATTGAGCATAAATATTCAGTTATTGTGAGCAAATAGGAAAAAAACCCCCAATTTTTTTAGGACGTAGGCCACACAGGCAAGTATTATTTTGCTATATCATTATGTGCATCATGTTTTCTTCTACGCATAAGGATGTACAAAATATTTTCATATACATGATACTTGGCATTCTAAGAAGCTACTTTTATCAGCACTTATTTTTCTGCTAAGCTTTAAGCATTCAGCATATTAACATAAATAGCACTGGGTATCTTGTTAGTGTCTGAAAATACTGAAGAACACTAATAGAAGAGTTACTGGAACCCTCTGTGAGGCCTGAGGCACTTTTTGCAGTGATGAGACAGCTCAGAATGTTGAAAATTCACCCCCAAATAGAGTTCTTCTCCATTCTTCTCCCCTTTCGTAATCAACAGTATATTGATCATGCAATTGCCATTACAGCAAACAATAAATCAAGCTTTCTTTGCTAATCCTAGGTATGTATTTCCTAATTCAATCTTTTGATGTCTTTTGACTTAGTCTTATGTTCTGCTTGTGCTGGGATTGAAGTAATCCTTCTCCCAAAGCAATCTTTCCCAGCCCTTTTTGTGTCTCTTCTTTCTGTTGTATGATGTCAGCATCCCATTAGGGACAGGTAGGTTGAAACCTGTCCCAGAATGTAGTTGTGTCCCTGGATCCTTGGATCCTGAGCACTTACCTTGGCAGCCATGTGTCCCTGTGCAGGGGTTCTCGTTATGCCATTGGCAGGGTAACCCGTGTCTGCTTCTAAGAAAAGTGTCTGCTTCTACTTGATCAGATACAGAAACAGGAAGCTGCTCTTAGATAAACAGGCAGCAGTTCACACATCTCTTGGTTTTGCTTCCTTTTTTTTTTTCCTCTTCTTTCCCCAATTCCTTTTTAATCTAAGCTTATCCATGAGAAAAAAGATAACATAATTACAATGAAGACGAACAAAGGATGGAAGCAACCTCAGTAGATACAGGAATACTTTTAGAGACTTTATAAAAGTTTAATTTAAAATATTGCCTAATTATATGACCGTAGTATATTTTACACCCCTTATCTAGGAGACATTACATTCTGCAGAGAAACCAAGCCACAGAAATAAAATACTGTGTTTTGTATTTACTTGTGTAAGTTCAAAATGTATATGTTTTTTGTTGACTGAAGGACCTCACTTGCTTTTCCCTACAAATTTATCACAGAATCAAATAAGAATCCACCTAAGAAGAGCTCAAAAACGTATCACAATGACTTGAGTAGTTTGGAGAAAAATAATTAAGTATTTTCAGAATTTATGAGAAGTTTGTGAGTAGTTCTAGTTAACAAAGGATAACAATATGTTAGGCACTGTGACAGGTTACATATTAATGTCTTTTTATATAAACTGAATCTGAGGTTGGATGCTGTTTTCATAGGAGTGATTCTTTTAACAGGTAATTCTATTCAATTAGACAGGTGGAAAGCTGCTACATGAGCACAGTTCTCTTCCCTCTCTGTGATCAAAATAATTTATTGTGTGTATCTTCTCATGAATTCTGTTTGGAACAATATAATTCTGCTTTAAGAAAGTGGGTACGATTTCACTTGAAAAGTCCATTTGTTGGGTAACACCAAAACTGTCCAGTTTGATGATTCAGATGCTAAGGAGAAATGAAAGAGAACAAATTGAAAAGTTCTAAAATAGGGGCATACTGACTTCCTTGAGAATACCAGGCAGCTCTATAATATTTAACCACTGGATGCAAAGATTTGGTTCCCTTTTTTTCAGTCAGAGTGTGACTTTTTCATCCAGTTTTTTACTGATCTGATTGTTACATGAAGCCTAAATTATCAAATACTTGTGGCCATTCTCAAACTGTTATAATAGCCCCTTCCAGTGTGGCGAATGGAAGACCCCTTGCTTACATAAATCTCTAAAATAAATTTCAGTCATACCCTCATTTTTATTGAGAGAAAATTCATTAGACAAAGACTTGTTTAATTGCTTTCCATGTGCCTATTCCTAACAAGAACAGTGTCAGGTTTGCTGGTTCTGCTGTTTCGTTGAGCATTCCTCTAATTTGCTGAAGAAAAAAACAGTTCTTATCATAATTAGAAATAGAGAAACATAGTTGAAACATTTCTACAGTTCTTTGCTGTGACAATTGATAGGAGGATTGAAGATCAAAGGAAGCAAGACAGGAGACAATGCCTTTTATGCATTCTCGAAGAAAAGCTATATGTAAAAGCAAATTCTTAACTGCGTCCATATACAACAATTTAATTTCTGATGCAAGCAGCACAATTTTCCACAAGTTTCTTGAGATCTGGACATATACAGTATCTCAGACCAGTCATCTTGGAACAGATGTTCATAGTGGTTGCTGTGATTAATCAACTATCAATAAAAAAAATTTAAAAAAGGAATGCAAATAGAAAAGTATTAACAGTGGAAAATGATCTTATCTAGAAAAGAAGCAAAATAAGTCCTTAATAAGTTTATTGGCTAAATTTGGGCATACAAAGGGGCCGTAAATAAAGGTGTAAAGAAAAAAAAGGTTCAACACAAGGTCGAGATTCTTATTGCAGAATAAAAGTTCACAGAGTCACACTAAAATATCCTTTTCCTTCCACCAAAACAGATTGTGAGAATGTTTTTCTGTACCAACTGAAAAGGGCGGGCACTCAGCACATCACAGGACTGCAAATGTGAGTTTTGAAAACTGCCAATTTAAGGATCTTATGAGTGAATAAGAGACTGAATTTCACAGCTGTAGCCTTACACATGGAAAAAATTGATGTATTAATCAATGAAACTATAAAAATGAACCAATTAATAATTCATGATGGTTTTGCAAACCTTCCAGGTGTGCAAAGCTGTGCAGTCTGCTGGAATGAATGTGAAATGGGACCAGGAGCATAATGCTACCTGACACTGACTCACTGTAGCCCTGAGGAAGTCACCCCGTCCTTCTGCATGTAATAATGGTATCATATAGCTCATTTGGGTGTGAGCAGGTTCATTAGTTGATATTGCTGTAAAGTGCAAAATGTTTTGTGAGTGCTTGGTATTGCTATTTAAAAAGAAATAAACAGGAAACATCAGTCAGGTAATGTCATCACTGAGACATTAGATCCCTCAATGACAAGAGTAGCAGAGGCTCGAATAACAACATTCTTTACGGTTAGAAACGTGCAAAATCTGGGCTTTTTCACAGCTCTTACACGACGCAAGACATCAGCCACTGCATCTCCTCATGCCTCGTTCCACCTTCAGGCACATGAAGCATCTCCTCTATGAAATACTGAGGTCAACAGAAACTACAGTTCCCCATTATGAATTTTTATAGGATAATCAAGCTGATCGCCGATCTCCGAGTTACTTTTCCTCCGAGCCGAATGCCTGCATGAGCTGGACTCTGAGGGAACACCCCGGCAATCCTCACGGAAATTCTTGGCGTGCGGCTCAGCTGCTCACATTTTGATGCGGCTGCCCTACAGCGCACCCCTGAAGGCGTAAACAGGCTCGTTCAGCCCATCATAACTTAAACCCCACTTTCAGCATCCCTCTCTGGGGTCCTGCTGACGCAGCTGCGGATCTAACTGGGGACCCGGGAAGGGCGCAGGGCTGCCAGCAACCTCTGCGGGGCAGGGCCTGTGCCGGCCTGGCGCGGGGCCCGGGGCCGCTCCCAGCCTCTGCCCCCGCGGCGATCAGAGGTCCCTCTCACGGTGCGCCGCAATGTGCTCCTTCAAAGCGCCGCTTTGTG
Source organism: Aleadryas rufinucha (assembly GCA_013397815.1). Lineage (NCBI taxonomy): Eukaryota > Metazoa > Chordata > Aves > Passeriformes > Aleadryas > Aleadryas rufinucha. The sequence continues at coordinate 59,857 of VZTH01014808.1, read as the reverse complement.
CCGACTCGTCAGGGGATCTGGAGGCAGCCTGAGAGCGGCGCAAACCCCGGAAACTGGATGCGACGTGCTGGGAGGGCCTGGGAATGACAGACGCACTAGGAAAGGCCGTTCCTCGCCCGGGACAAGTACCGTGCCTTGCCAGAGGCCCCAAGAAGGAGAGACAGAGGTCTCGAAAAAGAGGGTCAGTTTGACTCAGCCCCTACGCGCGGCTGCTCACGCTACACTGAACGCCATTCCCGTCGCGCTCCCACACAAACCCCTCCTCGCCTCATAGCCATGCAGCTTTCCCACACCCAGGATGGCCCCGCCATAGCTTCAGTCGCTGCTCAGTGCCCAACTCAAGCATGGCGGCATGCGCCTCACCGGCTTGCCTTGCCCTTTCTCAAAATGGCAACTGCTGACTTCAGCCGGGCTGGGCTGCCCGTAAAGGCTGAGAAACCTTCCTGCCCCCTCTCTGCCCTTGAGCAAGATGGCGGCGCCGGGCGCCACCGCCCCGCCCCGGGGCTGGCAGGCGGCGCGCTCACGTGCCGCGCGTTGCCGGGCAGTGCGGAGGCGCTGCAGGGACGGGGCGGCCGCAGGACGAGGCGGGAGCGGAGTTGGACCGGGATGGGCTGCGCGGCTCTGCTCTGGGGCACGATCCTGCTTGGCTGCAGCTGCGCCCCGGGGCCCCCCAGGGTCGGTGCCGCTCCGCTCTTGGCGGCCACCTACGTGCTGGACGATGCCGACGGGCTGGGCAGGGAGTTCGACGGGATCGGGGCTGTCAGCGGCGGCGGGGTGAGCGGCTCCTCCAGGGCTGCGGTGCTGGTACCCTCCTCGGCGCGGCAAGGGGCACCTGGGCTGGGCATCCCGTCCGTGGGAGCCTGTGGTGGCTTCGGCGGGGCCTGGGCGGGGGGTGTCGCGGAGGAGAGCCCTGAGAACTGACGGGGAGGGAGGACACCCACACGACGTGAGCGGGGCTCGGCGGGGGAGGCCTGGAGGCTCTGAGGGGAGCGGTGCGGGCAGTGGTCCGGCTGCGGGGGCGGTGTAGCCCGACTCCGCTTTGCGCCAGCCCTCCGGCCACCTGTGCAGTGGCTTTTCGGGGTGCCATGTCCTGGGTGCCGGTGGAGGAGAGCTAAGCCAGGGTAGGTTTTTATGTAGAGGGTCTTAATAGTCCCTGCATTTTAAAATGCTGGACGAGCCACAGCCGCTCGTCGTCTTTCCTGTGGTCGAGGCAGCGGAACCGTGAGATTCCCGGAGCTTTTACCCACTCTTCGAACTGCTGAGATGCTTTCTTTGGCCTCCTGCCTGTGTGCCCCGTGAGCTCTCCTTGCCTTTGGCGTATGGTGAGCCAAAGCAGGGAGAGTTGAGTAGGGCGGGAGAAATGGTGCTGGGTGGGAGCTACCTTTTGCTTGTCCTAAAGCCGTGTGATCTTTTGTTTCTCTGTTCTCTGGACTCTGCAGTAAATTCCAGGTAACTGGAGTACAAGGCAGTTGCAACCTGTGAAACCAGAAATGCATAACTGAAGGTTTAGAAAGGAGTTTATGTAGGGGCTTAGCTGAGTTCCTGATGCTATAATTATTTTTGTAGGTTTATTAGCTCTGTGAAATGCCTAGACTGGAAAGCTGGGATGTAGTTCAACGTTTGAAAGTTGTGTTTTCATATTTTCATGTTTTCTTTCCGTTTTAGGCTACATCTAGACTCCTGGTGAACTACCAAGAACCTTATCGCTCCGAGATTTTAGATTACCTGTTCAAGGTAAAGTTGGTTTCACTGCTACAATAATGTTTAATTTCATGCAGAATTTCTTAGTGTGTCACGTTGGAACTCCAGTAGTGTATTCAATGCTAGTTGAAATTAGACAAAAATCTCATTTTTTGAAGCGTCTACGTTAATGTTGATTGTTGTCAGAACTTAAATTTTAGGTGTTGTTTCTGACAACCAGGATTTTTTTCAGGACTGTCTCTTCATATTGTTATGAAAATTCCTTTCATGTTTTCACAATATGTTTTGAAAATATGTTTCCAAAAATGTGTTTAACCATGTATTTCATCATCTGTGTGGGCTAAATGAGAAGTTCTTTCTGTGGCTAAAATGGGGGATTTAGCTGTTCATAGTGATTGAAGTAAGGGGATCTTAGAGACAGTTTTGATTTTTTTGGAGTACAGATAGATTAACATAGCATAAAAATGACTGCAGAGTGCAGGTTTGTAACAGTATATCTATTCCAAACTAGTCTCAAGTAAAACTGCAGTGACTCTAGAAGGTGTAGGAATGTCACTGGTTTGTAAGCTATGTTAGTTAGCAAGTGTAACCCGTGGAGTTACCCAACTTAATATATGGTAAGATTATTGCACTGGACACTAATAGCTTGTTTTGCTTTTGGCACTGTAAATTACTCTAAAGGAAGAGGATGTCATGTCACTTTCAAGTAATGCAATCCAGATGGCTGGAGGGGAATATTTTACCATGCAATTTAAAGAATTAATTTTCAAGGGTAGAGTAAGGCATAATGTGTGTCTGGGGAATCAAACCTGATGGGTTTTTTTGAGACTACAGCTGTGATTGCTAATACGAGTGTTCTGAATAGGCATGTGGTAAAAGAAAATCTAGCTGAGAGATCATGATTTTCAAAGAATTTTTGCTGTGTGCTATTACCAGAACCTCTTAAACGGTCATATCTGGGAGGGGTATACCTTGCCTCATTCTCCTTGTCTTTTAATGTCAGTCAACTTTCACGATGGGAATGGGAGAACAAATGTGTTAGAAGTTTAGAATAAAAAATGTCAAAAAGAGAAATGGTAAATTGGAAATATTTACTTTGCTGTTAAAAGCAAACAAAAATCCCAAACTTGTAGGCCGAACGACATGTCATCTATGCAGCATTTTTTTTAAATCAAATTGCATTCTTATGTCTTAAAACATTTTTTTAGATACCAGAATTATACTTAGGTCATTCCATGGAGGAGGCCAGCTTATTAGTGGTTATTAAAATAATGATTAATTTTAACTTCTGGCTTGAGCAACTCTTAAGCCACTGATGGCTGGAAGAACATACTAGCAGTAGAATCACTTGTATGAGCTTGAATTTTGTATTTGGCTCCACCAGTCATATGCCAGGGGAGGGGGATAGTTGACTAGCCACTTGTTTTCTAGTGTGGTGGGTTCTTTCCTCTCTTGCCTATCTGCCTGTAGTTAACAGATTATTTATGACCTCTTTCACATAAACAGGGTAACCCTTTACAACAAATAATAAATTATTTACAAAAATACTGGCTTCACTAATTTGATTTTAAGAGAAAAAAATATGACTTCTAATAACATTAAAATACTGCTGTGTTCCTCATATATTCTGTGTTCTGCTTTAATAGTGCTTTACTATTTTCTTGAGCATAACCTATTTAAAATCTGCACAGTTGTGGAGAAGGGTTGTTAAAGGTGCAAATCAATGAAACTGTTTAAAGATCAGTGTGCTATTTATCCTGCTGGATTTTCTTTTGAAAAGCAGAAATTTATATAATCTCTCATTACATCTGTAATGGGTGTTTAAAAAAGCAAAAATACTGCATTTTCAGCATGCTCTGAATTGTACACTTGTACCTCATTCTTCATATTAACATCAGGACTCTGTTTTTCTGTTTTTTTTTTTCCCCTAGCCAAATTTTGGTGCTTCTTTACATATTCTCAAGGTAGAGATTGGAGGTGATGCACAGTCAACAGGTATGGATTTTGCATGAGCAGCATTTGACTTCTCGTTTCAGTGATACTGTAAGTAACATGTGCTGCACATGGAGCTGAGGCATGGAGATAGTTGTACCGAAGTTGTTAAAAAACATAATGGCTGCTAACTTGTACAAGAGAGATTTACACCAACATTCTGGAAGCAGTTCTCATATCGTATGGCTAATAGGTCGCATTCTAGAGCAAATGAGGTTTTTTTTCCCCTGTTGTAGATTTCTGAGTTGCAGAGCATTTCTCCAACACCAGTTTTGCAATACTAGGTAGTTTATTTCTTAAAAGCATGAAATGCAAAGACATCTGATCAGAAGCAGTTACATTTCTTTGGTTTTATTAGCTGCAACATTTCACTGGAGTGGCATTGGCTGGCAGTAGGCAGTATTTTTTTTTCTTCCTGGGAAAAGTTGCAAATTAAAATGTCTTGATGTAATTTGCCTAGCCTACCTACTACATTTACGTACACAACCATTTAGTAAATGGTTGTGACCAAAAGCTGAGAAGCAGGGACTACAGACTGTATCTTTTTTTTTTTTTTTTTTTTTTTTTTTTCTCAGATCTGGCCACATCAGGAGTAGACTTAAAACCAGACACAGTTAATAAATAGAAAGCATAGAATCTGGTTTTGTGGTGTTATATATGTATATATATTTGTATATATATGTTTGTGCATATGTACTTGTATGTATATATATGTGTGTATATATATGTGTGTATATATACATTTTTTCCCCCTAATGTCTGTGTTTTGTATAATTAGATATTGTTTTTCATTCTTGGGTTTACTTCACAAAAAATAACATGCTGAAACGTATTATACTGGGTTTAAGAGCTTGGTAATGAATTGCTGGTTGGAGGGTAATGCAGTCATCTTCAGGCATGCACAGACCACCTCTTCAGACACTCTTACTGCTGGCTAAGGGGAATGTCACGTACTTGTGTGATGGCTTTCCAGTTTTTAAAAGGAGAACAATAAGAAGCATGTATCTCAATGCACTAGACTGCAGCTTTTCTTCTGCCTTCAGTGGTGTGATCAGGAGTTCATCTGAAATGTGATATGAAGCCTAAAATTGGAATCTTACTGTTGTATGTCCTTGAGAACTTAAACTTACATATAGCCAAGTGTTAGTAAGTTAAAAAAATCAATCCCATTTTCTGTGATGAAATGTGCTGTTTCAGCAGGCTTAATTTAAAACAAAGTCTCATTGAAAGAAGTCTCTGCATATAATTTAGCATAAGTTGCATAATTGTTGCAGTCATGTACACAAGTTATTACTTTACTTTTATGTCTAATGACTTCCCATGCAGCACTGATTCTTTTGCACCTTTCTAGTTTGTTTACCTTTGCCTGAGGAAATTCAGTACATAGCATTCAATTCCAAAAACTTTTCCTGCAGTCACAGAACACTGAAAGTTATAAGCTAGATATTTTACTGTAAAAAAAAACCACAACAACCCAACCTCTTTCCTGTAATTGAAAAAATTCATGGTAGTTCCTTTCTTTTCTCTCCCCGGACTTGCCTTGCATGAAAGAAACAATGACCTTCTTTTGTTTGTTTTGTGGTTTAGAGATAACTTGCTTGTATAATTATTTTTTTCCTCTTAATCTTAATGCTGTAACTTTCCTAGTGGTTGGTAAGATCAAGATATGAGACAACAGAGAATATAGATTTAGTGTTATCATAGCTAGGGATAGAAAATGCCTGATAGTTAACCATACCTGATGTTAAAAGCAGTCAAAGACCCTTTAAAATAAAAATATTAAAGTTATGCTAAATTAATATGCTAAGAACGAAGGGTGGCAGATCTTGCATTTATCTCCCACTATTCCTTTTGCTCTGAAATACATACCGAAGAACTTGTGAACCATGTTGGAGATATGTGCTTGCATACTATGGCAATGAGCAATGCAGCAGACTTTATGGTGTGTAACAGCTTATGACACACAAGATAATTGTGAGTTACCTGTCTCTTTCCTTCCTAGATGGTACTGAACCCTCCCATATGCACTATGAAAATGATGAGAACTACTTCCGGGGCTATGAATGGTGGCTGATGAAAGAAGCTAAAAAGAGGAACCCCAAAATAAAACTGATTGGTAAAGTGCTTTAAAGTTTTTAGATTTAAATGCCTTTTTATTCCTCTAACTAAATTACCTATCTGACCGTTAATTAACATTTTAATGGGGAGATGTTTTGATGTTGCAGTAGGCAAAGTAGAATCTCTAATACTCGTTAAGTTTGTCTTGATGTTTACTATGTTTTGCCTTGTTACAGTAGCACAACATCCTGATTTTGTGCTACTGTAACAAGAAGCATAGGATAAAAAAATCTCTAATAATTTGCTTGTATTAATTAACTGTAATGCTTTTAGTGTATTGCAGCAATGAACATGAGTGATTTATCATGAGAGATGAATTTCTGAATAATTGAGTAAAAAAATCGGGAGGGATAAAGTTACTGCAAATATAAATATGTAAATCTTATAAACACTACTTTCGATTATATGTTCTTACTACAAACCAGTCACCCACTCCTTCTCCACTATACTGGTTCTGGTCTTCTGGTTTGTCCTACAAGTGTAGTTGAGTTGTAAGAGGAGTTTCCTGTCTTCCTGTTTTGATTGTGAGTTGTGTGTGTGCTGTGACAAAACAAATGTGGAACTCCAGGTTGTATTTTGGAAATACAAAATGTATTTCACATGAAACAAGGTAAGAAATCTTATGGTTGAAAGGTGTCTAATTCCCCCATCTTCCAGGGGGCTTTACCATATCCAGCCACAAAGCAAAACTTGGTGCAGGATTTGCCAGTCAGATTCTGTTAAGCCTATTATTTATGACTAATTATGAATAATATCCCTCTTACCTCAGATCAAGCTCTCAACAAAGGAAGGAGGGTTTACTTTTAAATTAGCCTATGGCATCTTATACAAGTCAGCTGGAAACTTAGCAGTGTCTGGTTAGATTAATTCTTCTCATTTACTACAAGATCAGGTGAACAGCTGAGACTTGGAAATGCTTTTTCATGATTCTAATCTTCCTTCCTCTGTTATGATCAGATCATCATGTCTTCTGAAATTCATATTCAGGAGATAAACAATTTTTTTATGTTCTGTATTGACTCTTTGTCTTTAGCTTTGTAAATTTTTATTCTAAAATTTTTTGTTTTTTAAACCTGTTAGAACTAATACCATAAAATTGACAGATTGTATGTAGTCAGTTTTTCTCTAGTAATGAATGCTTCCCAGCTCATTAAAAAAACCAACCACATATTAATTGCTTGATCATAATTTGTATTAGAGCATACTCTGCACTTAGATGAGTTAGTTTCATTGTCTTCACTGGAACCAAGCACCTTTGAAGTGCATGTCTGCTCCTTCATTTTAGGTTGAGCGAATTACAACTTGCTCTTGAAGCTTATTGACTAATATAGACCAACCACTTAACTTATTCCTTTGTTTTTCTTCTCTCTTTCCAGGATTACCTTGGGCATTTCCAGGATGGATAGGGAAGGGTGAAAACTGGCCCTATGACTATCCAGATATCACTGCTTACTATATTGTTTCTTGGATACTAGGAGCAAAACAGTATCATGATTTGGACATTGATTATATTGGGGTCAGTAAAGCAAAATCTCCTGTGTATTTTATGTATATTTTATCTATCTTCACTTCTAAGGTCTTGGTCTTGCTTCTCTTTGTTGATGACTGGAGGAGGAGGGTGGCAAGAGAAATTTATGTTTTTTCGTAATTGCAGTTTTGGCTGGTACTGTTGCCAGGGGAAAGGCAGTAGTTGTGTTAGTTTACAGTCTTACTGAAATGATGGCTGTTAAAGCAGAACCAATGTCAAATGGTTCCTACTTTCCCAATTCTAGAATCAAGTTACCAAAGAATTTGAGGGTTCTAAAATATTTTCCTTTTCTGCCTTGTTTGTTCTGCTTTTGTTTCAGCAGTTACCAGATAACAAAAAGCATCAGTTAACACAGTTTGTGAAAGTCAGCTAACATGACTTAGCATAAAATATGGTTATTATTTTGCAGAGGAGCAATCCTCTACAACTTTTTCCATTTTTTCCTGCATTATTTATAGTAGATAAAGGTGCATGTTTTACAGTACAACTACTGTATTGTGTTATAATGCAATATATGAAAGTAGTGAATGAGTGTCTGAGAAAAAACTTCATAATTTGGAGATGAGAGAGAGAAGCAGATTCTGAAAAAATCCTTCAAGTTCATTATTTGACCAAGAAAGTATGTCTAAGATTCCTCTAAAATCAGTCCTATGCTTACTGGACACTTATTTTGGACTCTTTAAGTGTTTTGATACGAGAAGTTTAACTGCAGAAAAGCTGAAGATGACTTCAGCAGTCCAGAACAAAGCTTCTAAAACTCTTGTTCCCATCCCTCAGAAGGTCTGACCTTTCTGCTGTAATGAGGGAAGGTGTATCTCACCTATATCTCCTCTGGAATGCATCCCCTTTGATGTTGCGGACTTGCTTCATTTGAGTCACTTAATTTTGTACTGTGTGTAACATAGTGATACTTCAGCAATTCAGTTGTGTGGACAGGGAGAACAGTTAATGTTACATTTTTCTGTGCCCTATGCTCTTGGAGTGGAAGGTAAATTCTGCACTTCACGTATTTGAGTAATGTTGACTTCTGTGTTGTTACTTCAGTGATTGGCCTTCTAAATTCTGTCCTTCTAAGAAAGGAGAATTTCTGCTTCTCCAGGCAATGTGGTGATATTGCATATTGTCTGATTTCTTTGTGGATATAATCAGAAATACAGGAAACCAGTGAGAGGTCTGTGAAGGCTCAGAAACTGTCAAAACAATTTTAATGGTATTATGATTGTACGTGGTTAACCTTTTCCACTCTTTTTGCTATAAGTGCATGTTCTGTATCACTATTTGCTTTATGATGAAATGAGCTTTTCAGTAAGTAATGTTTTGATTGGCTCATTTCTGAAGTGACGTGTTAGCATTTATAGAAAGATATAGAAATATCAAAATCAATTGTACTTACCCCATCTGCAGGAAAATGTCTGCTTGTACATCGTTGGGTAATCTAAACCTTTACTGGTGAATGTGTGTCACAGTGTTCATGTTGTGGTTAGAAAAAAAAAGAAAGAAACAAGGTTTCTGCCTATGTGTTTTATAGGCCAGGGGGTTTGGTAGAAATGAAGACCAGTGTTCCTGCTTTTGAATTTTGAGCTGTGTTTAGCTTAAACACTCTTTCCATAAAAGATGGAAAATTACAAATTAGCTGATTTTGTGTCTGTTTATTTAAAATATGCTGGATTTCTTTTGTGTTCAAGCTTGGATGTAGTCCTGTGTAAATTAGAAAGAACGGTAAGCTTCATTGATTTGTTCAATGTGTGAGCTATTCTCTCTCTCCTACGTCCATGTATTGCAACAGGGGCTCATTCATTAGGCCACACCTTGAAGCCACAATATGTTTCTCAATAATTCCTAGCAAACTGTAGAGCCATTGGTAATGTAACACTGCTGCCATTGTAGAGCTCAAGCAGCTCTAGCATTCTTGTCAGCAAGAAGGCAATCAGGGGACCTTAGAGAAAGATAAACAAGCGGCTACTGTGAACTTTCATACAGAATTTTCCCCAGAAAAGCTGATAACAAAACCAGCCTGCACTTTCCTCTAGCACACGGAAACCATGGAATTGATTAATGGATTCTATAATCTTACATATATATATAAATAAAATCTTTAATTCTGCATTGACATATCCTGATTTTTCTAAATGGATTTTACTTTTCCTTTATAGATATGGAATGAAAGGGCATTTAGTAGCAAATACATTAAGGTATGTATTCTTTTCTTATTTCTGTGAGGTGAAATGCTTGTCTTACTATATGCAAACAATTAGATTTTCTGAATTTGCGTAGGAAAGGGACCTTAATTCTGCAACTATATTGCTTACTGAGCTCTGTTTCTTGTAGTTGCATATATGGAAAGATAACATGGTCAGATATCTAGATTGTTAGTTTGTGTGTCTGAAACTGTTGTTTTGAACTTTAGCATGTCAGCGTTTGCTAAATGTTAGGACTTGTAAATTTTAATGGAAACTTCAGTTGATGCTCCTATCATACAAACTTGTGTCATCTTTATACCAGCTTGGATATAGCTAGAAGTCCAAGACCTAGAATTGCTTAAAATTCTGTAGCTAGGTTCTGTGATTATAGTACCCTTAAATATTGCTATAAAACCACAGTAAAGGCTCTGTTTTTAACTTTGCAAAATTCAGTACATTTTGTTCTGAAAGGCTGGAGGAATACAATATTTCACATAACCAACCTTGAGAGAGCTCTAATATTTCTCACTGCTGAATGCTCCTGCAGCCCTGTCGCTGTTGAGCGCTAGCCGAGTGCAAGAACCAAACTGGATCGGGTGAGGCGGAATTCTGATTTTATTATTTAATTCTAAAACTTATATAGACTTTTAAAAGTTTCTCCGGATTGGGTCAATTCAAAACCTCCCCCTAGGCCCATAGGCCAGGTAGAACTGTCCATCTTTCCAGAGACAGTTTCAATAACATCCAAACCTTATCTTTATTTATAGAACACAGGGAGAAGAAGAGAAAAATTCCCATGGGAAAGAATCTGTGCTACCACACAGCCCCACCCTGCCCTGCTTTGAAAACTCTCTTCAGTTTGTTACGTGATCTTGCAGTGAAATCTTAAGCACAAGCTCTTACTTTGTTCCTTTCCTTGTTGTTGCTTTGAGACTAAGACACAATGGCATTACCTCTTCTTAAAAGCAAGTAAGACTTAGAGAATCATAGAATGGCTTGTGTTGGAAGGGACTTTAAAGGTCATCCAGTTCCATTCCCCCTGCCATGGGCAGGAACACCTTCCGCTAGACCACGTTGCTCAAAACCTCATCCAGCCTGGCCCTGAACACTTTCAGGGATGGGGCATTCCCATCCATTCCCCCTTGTCCTATCACTACATGCTATTGTAAAAAGTCCCTCTCCATCTTTTCTTGTAGGCTTCTTTCAGGTAGTGGAAGGCAGCAATTAGGTCACATCAAAACCTTCTCCAGGCGGAGCAATCCCAAATCTGTATCATGTCACTTGGAGACTTCCTCATCTGTTTGTCTTAGCTTCCTCATGTGGGGAGAAAGAATATGGAGAATGAACTATTGAGTCTAGATGCAACATTCTAATTTATAGCTTTTTGAATGCTGTTGAATTGGGACTGAGCTTTTGTCTTCTAGAGCTGAATATTCAGTTTAAAAATTTATCTTAAAATCACCCAAATATTTACTGAAAAGTTTTGGCCTTCCTTCTACTGTATGTTAGCTGATAAGAGGTTTTTTATTAAACACCTGTTTTACCATTCATTCTCTTACAGTCTCGCTTGGCACCTCTTCTCTTATCAGCATGGTAGTTCTATTTGCAGTTGGCCATTTCACAAGAGGTCAATTTACTGAAGTGCGCTGCTGCACACCAAACATTTTCTGTAATTCCTGTTAAATACATCACAGATAAGCTCTTAGTTATCTCGCTAAATTTTTACTTGTAAGACATTATTCTAGATACTTAATCCACTAAGGCACTAGTTACGTTTCTTATTAAGTAGGAAAAAAAAGAAAAAAGAAATGGGGATTCTAATGCTTATAAGTTCTTGTTCAAGAAGACCCTGTTCTTTCAGTTATGAATACTGGGTATGGGGGAACTGTTCTGCATATGTTGTTGTGGAGTGCATTTTGGGTGCATGCAGTTCTATGTCCTTGGTACTTCTCTTTCAGCGTGGAAATTCTGCAACCATTCATTTTGTTCTTCTGATCTGTCTTTGTGGTTAGGCAATTTTTCTGAATGTCTAGGTAGCTAGAAAGCTTTAAATTGCAAGGACCTTCTAATATTATGAATTTTTCTTCTGGTATACTTTGTTTCAGAGGTTTCAAACAGCTGAACAGAACTTCATTTCTACTTTTCTTCTTCTTAATAAGTTTTGTGTCTTAATTAGTTTTAGATCTAGGCTTTGATTGTCATCAACACTGAAACTTTGATTTCTGTCCTTATTTGACTACATGAAAAATAGAAATGCTCCATATTCTTCTTCGCATTGCTAGAGGGCTATTACAAGAAATTATTTAAGGATTCATGCCTATTGATCTTTGAATCAAGTTGCAAAATCTTTCTCATGCATGCATGCACACAGTGCATAATTTCTTTATATCTAAGATTGAAAAAAGCATTTTAGGCCGTGGAGTGATATGGGCTTTTTCAGATGCAGCTGTATGTGCAAGCTGCTGAAAATATGGTTTTTAATTTTTTTTTTTTAGTTTCTGATTTGAGTTTTCAGATAATACCAGCCCTCTCTAAGTGTGGTTCATTCTTAACTGTTAAGGCTGTGTATTTTGCGTGGGTATATTTTACCTAAGAAATTCCGCAGACAAATGTGAGCTATTTATCATCTTTAACAGTGAAACAGTAAGGAGAAGCTGGAAAGACAGAATAGAAATTATTTTCTGCTGGCATGTTTGAATTCAAAGTTGGTTGCCCTCAGTTTTGTTTTAAATATGCAATTCTAGTTTTATTCATTACTTTCCCTGAAAGTTAGTGAAACATGAGAACCAAGAAGTGGGTAGACTTAAACACTTAAAACATCAAGGATTTTTTTTGTTCAGTAAAATGGGTGGTGAAAAGAATGTTTAGGTGCTCTTCACTTGAACAGGACAGGTGTTTGGCAAAGATTTCTGTATTTTTAGAGAGCTGCATGGATAGAAGGTCTTCTCAGTTTTAAAACTTCAACCCCTGTTTTTTCAATACCCTTTTTTTTTGGATCAGGTTAACTTCTGCTTCTGATCACTTGGGGAAGTACGTCCACTTCCACATTTCAGCCATCTGTCAGCTTAACATGACTGACTTTATGATAAATCCATTACTTTTGTGTAATGAATTACATGCATGCAATGGAGTCAGTATGTTGAGAGTGTCCAAGTGGAGTATATGTATGCACATGTGGTGTCAAAAGTTATCTGAGTGATGAAAAGCCTGTTTTTGTGTAATGACTATCTCAAAGTCAATGATAACCATTCAGTTTTAAAAATACTTACCATTAACTTTGTCATAGTTGCCACTATAGCTCTTGTTTGAGAAGTGAGAACTTTCCTTATCCATCCTGGTCTGGAAATAGGCTTCCACTGACTCTTTCTACGGTTCTTGTTTTCAGTCTTAAATTTTCATGTTGCCTCGTTGATGAAGGCTGTACTTTAAGTGGTGTTATCTGTTACTAAGGTGCTTCGACATTCTTTGGACAGACTGGGTCTGTGGAACATTGGCATCATCGCTGCGGATGGAGATTGGAACGTCTCAAAAGAGATGATAGTTGATCCCTATCTTAATGATGCTATTGAGGTAGTCGGGTAAGTGTGGGAGAAGGGAGGCATTTTAAGCATTGCTATTGCTTCCTTTCTCTAAGTCTTCATTTTCAAGAGTCATATACTCTTATTTCATACTTCCTAGTTGTTTCCATTTTTTTTCATCATTGTGTACAGTGGTGATGGATTATTCTTTCTTGTCTTTCTCTCTTCTTTCAGTTTAGTACGTGTAAGCTGACCTTATCACTCTTCCATCATTTCTTTCAAGTGTCCATTTAAGAGCTGTGTTTGAGGCACTAGCAAATGACAGGAAACTTCTGTCTGCATGTGCATCTTCCATGTCAGAAACACCTTAGGACTGATTTCTTGGTCTGCAGTTGGTTTTAATTTCAGGTGAACTTGAACTTTCGCAGTGGAACTTACCACTCTGGGACTTGCTGTGGCTGTAGCTGAGATTTTTCTGGTCACATCCTAGAGCTAGAAGTTTCTGTTTCTTGCTTATATCTGATAACAGATAGTATGAGAAATGCATGCACTGACAGTAACATAGGCTGTATTAGTTGACAAACTTTGGGTGTTTGTTTTTACTTCTATCTCAATTTCAGAAGCTGGGAATGCCTTCTGTTGGAGTTTCAGCAAATGTCAACTCAATTGTTTGCCTTCACTCTTGTTCCATAATACACTTTCTTACTACCTTGCTTCTGGCAACTGGCTTGGTACTTATTCTGCTGCTCTTGCTTTCTTTGTCATCTCTGGTTTCTCAAAATTATACATAGTTTTTTTAAAAATTACATGTTCCCAATGGAAATTACCTATTCAGATATGAATTGCTCTCTTGTGTTACATTTGTTAACTTGTTTATCTGTTGTTAACCTTCCTGTGACAAGAACATTCTTGTGGTCACTCATGTACCATTTATCCATTTATTTGTATGTAAGGAAGTATGATATGCTCATCATAGTTTAAATTAATGCATGGTTCAAGGGTTATAGCAAGTCAGTTAGGTAGGGATTTTATAAAGAAACTGCTTTCATATGTGTTGAGCTTGTAAACACCAATCACCTGAAAGTGGCTGCCTGCGAAATACCAATTGTAGTGTCAGCATTGAGTAAGTAATTTGATTTGAAAAAAACTTAAAAAAACTTTTTTAGGTTAGGCAAGACTTGCAACTCACCAAGTTATAGGGCATTAGGAAATGTTTTAGTAATGGTTTCCACAACTACAACTTGAAAAATGAATGCACTGACTGTGTACAGCTCTTGTTTCTTTAGGAGTTTGACACAATCAAGGATAGGAGTACATGTTTTTGTTTGTGCCTTTAGAACCACAGACATGTTTTATTTCTTCTTTAAAATGAAAGTTCTTTTTGTCAGAGGTTTTTCTTGAATGTCATACAGATTTTTCCCCACCTCTCCCACCACCACTGATCACAAAAAATGAAGAGATAGGTTTTCCTGTGCAGTGGTTTTGTTATCTGTCAAGAAATTAGGGTTAGTACAAAATGAGAGCACCATGTTTCTCAACCAATGCTGACTTAAGGGTACTAACTACCAAAGGGGGTTCTTGCTGACCTAGTGAAAGATAATAGTATTTAGGTGTCTGTCCTTCACATGCTCAGGTTCAGAAAGTTGCTGAAAGTACACTGTGTCTTTATGTTTCTTAGATAAGCATGTCTGGTTGTTTGCGAAATCTGCTAGTCTGTTTTCCTGAATAGTCTTGTATTCTTTTCTCAGAAATCCTTTTCTGTATATTCTTCTGTAACCTCTTTTCAGATATAACCCTCTCTGTGACTTTTTTTTAGCTTGTTTAATGTGGAATGGAAACGTGGGATTAAATTTATATTGTTTTATTTAGAAATTATCAAGATAGTTGAAATGATTGCTTTGGCATCCATACACAAAAAATAACTGCCCTTTCCCTTTCTTTGCGTTTCATTTAATTTTCTGTTTTGCTTTTCTTTCTTTTTGGCATCAGCTAATTTTTGCCTTGGTACTACTGCTCCCCGTGGAGCTTTATCCCTGCCTAAAATGCTATTTGTAATCTGAAGAATATCTGTGGTAGGTTAAAGGTGAATGGGATGTGGGAAGAATCCGAAAGGTGGAAGTGAGAAAAGTCATGGGTAAAGTTAGCTTAACAGAGAAAGTAAAAGCTGTATGTGCAAGCAAAGCACAATGTAAACTTCCAGAGTTTTATCAAAGACATCAAACAGTATTGGTCCTAATATCAGCCTATGGGGACATTGCTAGCAATCTGCTCCCTGGCTGCTCTTCTCTATCCACCTGAGTCGATGACTTTGCTGAAGTCAAGGTATATGACTTCCACTGATTTCACTCTGGCCCACACAGGTAATCACCTTGTAGAAAGCAGTCATGTTTGTAAGGCTTGATTTGCCCTTGTTAAATACCATGCTGCTGTTCTCAATTATCCTTCCAGTGCTTCGACATGGCTTCCAGGAAAACTTGCTCTGTAACCTTCCTGGGGTCTGTGGCTAGATTGATGGCTCTGTAGTTTTACAGATTCTCCTTCTTGAAGACAAACATTAAAACTCTCTAGTCATCAGGAACCTCTCCTAATTGCTGCATACATTAACCTTTATGTACAAGTCTGCAAACCAAATGCTTTTTCTAATGCAAGATGTAATGGGAAAGTACAACACAAAAGTGTATTAGTAATACCAACGTGTTCAGCTGAAGTCCTTAAGACTTGAGGGGAGAAAATCTTGGTGTTTCAGACTAGTATCTGACTGTACATAACCTTGTTCAGATTCCAGTCTGTGGAATAAAAATCGTGCAGCACTGTTTTTTGCATATAGTGTGCCCTGTTAGAGAAGACTATATCTGGTAGAAATATACAGAGTGGTTTGAAGATAGTTAGGCATTTGATGTTACGTGAATTTACAGGTACAGCAGTCGCTGTTTGGGGGACCTCTGGACTTCAAGAAACTGCATTACTAGACTTGATGTTATGTGACATTTTAGATTTGTTTCATTGACTTTCAAGGCCTCAAAAATCTCAAGGGAAGTGTACAGTAGTTTAAGTTGTAAAGATTGAAATAAAACAATACAGTTGTTATTATTATTATTTTTACAGTACCCAAAACAGTTGGGTAATAAGGTTTGTATGTGTCTGGTGTTTTTCTTGTTTGTTTTGTTGCTTTTGTTTAGGAAGAGCTCATGTAATTTGTGGTTGCTTCACTGTTAAACTGAAATAGTTGGTTAGCAGGGAGAGTTGGAGGAATCAACTCCTGTTCTTAATGAAATGTTTGCTGTGCTTTTGCAAGGTTTATAAATTATAGTTAAATTGTCCTTGCCCTGTATGTGGTCCTTTTATGTGGTAGTTTAACCATCAGCACTGTAACATCTAAGTGGCTGATCTGCAAATGGAGTATTTTGCATGAAGTGTGATATGCTTTATCTGTATTTTTGTGTTGTAAGAAGAACAAAACGTTTTTAATTTTTCCTTTTATAATGTATTTTGGGATTCAGTATGGTAGAGGAAGGTGTCCTTTGAAGTCCCTTTGTGCCTGACAGTCTTGTATGTTTTGTTTGGTTTAACAGTTGTCCAAGTCACAAAAACATGAATCGAAGCATAGTAGTTTTTTCAGCTAGTGCTGAAGAAGATGCTGCCTTTCTCAATATAAAGTTTTGACAATTTGAAAAACATTTTTTTCATTTGTCCCTTCTCTCTGTTCTTTGCTCTCCTTTTTTTTCCAAGCTGTTGAGGTACACATTGGATAAGCATGGTCTGGAGCAGGTGAGGATCATAGCCAGCGATAGACTGTGGGAGCCCATTTCCTTTGTCATGCTGATTGACTCTGAGCTCCATGGAGTGGTCGATGTGATTGGGTAGGGGGTCCTCTCTGTTCTTCTTTCTTGGTGGTTTGTTTATAGTTTGTCTTCATCTTATTTATAACTAACACAGCCAAAGCTTTACCTCTCTGTACTCTTACCTGCAAGGAAAGGATTGATGCTATAGAACTTTCTTCCTAACCCACATCAAATCAGACAGCTCTTGTCCCAATAACAGCCTCAACCTTTAATTGAATCCGGAGTCTTATGTTGAGGATTCCTCTTGGGCAAGGTTGCGCTTTTGATGGATTGAGGGTTTTTTGTACAACACTGTTTATTTTGAGGGTTGTTTTGGTTACTCTAATGGGTGTGCAAAATGTGGTTTAGCTTTACAACTTTGTACACAGCCTTGTGTTCCTAACTTCCACTGATTTGTTACTGAAATATTTGTGATCGAGAAAATAACTTGGGCTCTAATTCTTCTTTGAGTTACAATGGCTTGATTCTTAGTTTCCATTTTGTTTTGATGGCAAAGTTGTGTTTGGAAAACATGCAACCAGCTGAGTAGTTTTACTGGTTCTGGATTTTGTCATAATAATATTTTACTAGTAGACTAAATTTGGGATTGATTACTGACTTGATGGCTGAATGGAAATGTGTGTACTAAATGTTCATTAACTTTTCTCTTTACAGTAGCTCTAAACTTTACTTACTAGGTGCCATAAACTTGCCTGACCCAATCACATGCTTCAAATGTGTCAGTTCCTTGCTTCAACTTGAGTCTTTTCCATTCATCTTTATATATCTGAACCATAGAAGGTGTAGAAATGAAAGCTTTTTCTCCAAATACAGATAGGCAGTCAGTGTCATCTACCCTTACAATCAATCCCTTCCCCCATTCTGAACATGAACAGTATCCTGGCAGTTTTTCATAGGGTGGAGTCTTGGATCATGTCTGGATGAAGCTCAACAGTTTTTACACTGTCTAAGTAAGCTGTATTTGTTTAACTCTTTACAAGTGTAAGTTTTACATCCCTGCTCTGATTCAGTCTTAACAGGGAGATAAAATTTGTGTATTTCTGTTGTGTATTTCAGCTTTTATTTGGCAGGGATATTGACACTTAAGAAACACCTTTTCAGGAGTTTAGAAAGACAAATTATTCCTTCTCTGGTTTGTTTTTGCAAGCTGTGCACTTTATGCCATTACAAAACCCTTTTGCTTGGTACTAAGGCAATACTTAGGTTTCCAAGCCAAAGGGGAAATACACAGTAATCTGTATGGCAGAGAAGAATGTAGCTAAAACGCCTATGCTCTGATACATTATCAGTAGTGAAAGTATGTATGAAGGACTACAACACTGGGAAATGGCTCATTATCCAGTAGAGGAAAAATAATGAAAAAAACCCCGACAGTCAGCCTAGAAAAACTGGTATTTCTTGTGTTCCTGCCACAGATGTATCAATAATTTATCAAGTTTTAGGCTAATAGTAAAGGAAATATTTATGCTTTCATTTCCAGTGCTGATAGTTTCATTTTAGTGTACATATTTAGTGTGTTCAGTGAATGTGCTGAGGAAAATCACAACTGTGTTTTCTGGAAGTGGTTTTATTTCAGACAAACAGTGCGTCAGTGGATCAGTGTTGTGATTGAGTATAATCAAAGTCTCCATTGGGAGAAAGGATGTCTCCTCATACTAAGGAAGATCTTGAAAAGAAAATTAGCTACCATTGTATGTTTCAACTATTATCAGTTTATACCTCTGTAACTTCTGTTCTTTGTAGTCCAACTAGCATGCTTTTTTGAAACCTGAGTTTATTTAAAAAGATGTACAAAAATCAGTCCAAGTTCATGTTTAGTTCTAAGACATTCATGCAGCTAAGTTCTCAGCATAATACCTAGTGCTGTATCTTATTGTTGGTTTTACATTATTTATGGTTTTGTTTAAAATAGTAGGAGTTAGCATGTATTTTCTCTATTCAACATGTTACAGTAATGAACATCTTCAGGCTCAATTTCAGCTTGCTTTAGCAAGCTGTGGAAGTTGCATGGTATTTTTTAAGTTCATCCATATGCTGTCATGTAGCAGAAGAAATAATCTACTTATGTAAATACAATAAGCTCTGTAATGTTACAGCTCCCCCTTGTTCAATTTTCTTCTATTCCACTTGTTGTATGCCAAAGAAATTTTATTTTTCATTACCCAGTTTGAAGGAGGTGAATCATTGCTGCTCTATGTACTCCCAAACTTTGATTTTCTCTTTGTACTAAGTGCTCTTTCTTTTTAAAATACTGTATAGGGCTCACTATCCTGGAACAAAAACAGTACAAAATGCCATATTAACTGGGAAGAAACTCTGGTCTTCAGAAGATTACAGTACTTTCAATAATGATGTTGGTGCAGGCTGCTGGGCTCGGATCCTGAACCAAAACTATGTGAATGGAAACATGACTTCGTAAGTGTTGGGCACTGTTGCTTGCTTTCACAACTTGGGGTGTAAAAATTATATAAAGTACTGTAGAACACATCCATCTGCCATGGTGAGAAAACAGGTAAACTGAAAGTCACCCGAATGTAGTCTGAATTCAGATATAGTAAGATATGAAGTCTGCTGTTCTTACCACTCTCTGGAGTACAAGTACCACAAGTTTCAATGCATTCTTGTTCCCCAGTACGCAATGGTTTATGCAGTTAATTTCAGATATCTTTGAGACTGATGATAATTGTGACAAAGAGAGTGTTCTTAAGAAGAGCTAACAATGAAAAACATTGGAGGAAAATAACAATAAAACTAGCTTACTGTATTTTTCATAAGGTCTTTATCGGATTGTTTGTCTTCAGTTAAACAGATAATTACAGATGTAATTATCTAGTTTTTCCATACAACTTCTTCCTTGGAATCCATTCTTAAACACGCTGTAGTATTTTGATACATTTACTGTTTTCTGCACATTTTCTTTCCAAACTGAAAACTGTAATAAAAATGTTCTCTTTACTGGGAAATTACATAACTCAGTTTTAGAAAAGAATAGAAAATATAGTTTGATGTCTCTAGTGCAACAACTGCTAATCTGAGAGAAAGAGGAAAGTTTGATTAAAGAAAATGTAGGCATTAAGATGTAAGCAAAATTGTTAAAAGCTTTTAGATTCTATGTAACTTCATTTTGGAATAATAAAGAGAAATCTTTTCTGTTGCTTCAAGTGGAGTGAAGGAAAAATCACTGATACTTGTAAAGGAAAGTTTCTTGAGTCACCTCGTTTCTACAAATCTTTTATTTTCTCTGCAAGCTGAAATTTTCAAAGAGATGACTATTTCCTGCTTGAATACCTGAGCATTCTGCTTGCTTCTTAATCCCATATGCTTTAGTATCTTAATTCAGGGTCTTTCTTCTCCCGTTGTTTTTCTATTTTTACAAGCCCTTTCAAATTATATATGCCCCGTTTCTTTCACAGCCTAACAGCCACGCATATGTGTTGTATTTGTAAATTACTGTAGAATAGTTCCAAGTCCAGATGTCCAACAGTGAAGTTATCTTGGCTTTTATATTGAAAATAGAATCTTTCTGATGAAAGGCAGCTTATCCTTCTGCTAAGCTTGTTTCCTTTGAAGTTGAGTTTCTTACTTTTCTTTCTAAGTTTGAAATCAGCAGAACAAGTTTGATGTGAGCAAGCTGAATTTACAATTCAAGAGTTGTTTATTTTATGATCACGTTTTTGTAGAATTCTGGTATCTCTTCTGTATGTATATTTAGTGTGGTAAGTCTATGGCAGTGACTTTAGGATGAGGCCTTTGTACTCACCTGTATGCACTAGCAAAACAGACTGACAGCTTTTGCCTTCTGCTTAACTGCTCTGTTAAGCTGTATTTTCATACTTAAGGGCCAGAGGTCTTAAGTTTAAAGTCCTTGCAAAACATTTTCAGGGAAGCCCAAATCAAAGTGCGTGAAGTGATTATCCTTTTCGGTATCCTGACAACATTTTGAAAGAGCAACAACTCCCGGAGGATGGCTGGTTAAAGTTGTTTCCTCTTTGTAACTTATATAGATAAAGATAAGATTTTTTTTTTTTGGTGGTACTTAACTGCTCCCCTAAAAGCTCCATCTGAAACAACTACCATCATGCACAGCTATAACCAAGCAATCAAAGAAACCTCAACCAAACAACACCCAGCAACAAGCTGTAGACTCTGCTAACAAAATTTTTTCCCTTCAGAACAGGAAAAAACCCCAAACAAATGGAGTCTTTACCCTCAATACATGTTTCCTTTAATGTACAACTTTTTATGGTGCTATAGCCAGAGAATTTTTCACCAGTTTTGGAAGAAGTTCTCAACAGTGGAAGCTGATTTGCTTTATTTTCCTCTCCTGTGGTTTTTTTTTTCCTTTTAGCTGGAAAGATAATCCCTCCACCCCCACCCCCCAAATTGTTTTCATTGTATGCTGGAGAAAAAGGTGGAATGGATTCTTGTACTGTTAATCTAATACTATGCATATGAATGGAGCAAACACCTGTTTTTCTTCCAGAACAATTGCGTGGAACCTGGTGGCTAGTTATTATGAACAGTTACCCTTCGGTCGATGTGGATTAATGACAGCACAGGAGCCGTGGAGCGGCCACTATAAAGTTGAATCTCCTATCTGGATTACAGGTGAAAATTTTGCAGTTAAAAGTTTGGTGATCTGACACCAAGAATCACTGTATTTTCTGAGGCCTTTATTTATTTAGTGGTTTTATGTGTATTATTTTTTGTACCAAATTAAGGTAGATTTGTGCAAAGTTTTGTGACTACATTAGGAAAGAAGAATACAATCTCATTTCAACAGAAAGCAGAAAAATATAATAGCAAGGGAAATCTTCATACTTGACCTTTAGCTGTATCAGAAATGAATAAGCTACTGCCTTTATAGTTGTTACTATTAAAATATTTTGATCTGAAGTGCCTATAAAGGTTAATGTGCTTTCCTGTTCCCTTTCCTTTTTCTATTTTTAATCCTTGAATATCAATCAATTCCATTTGATACTTCTCAGTTTGAGAAAATGGAACAAAGAACCTCTTGTCCTGCTTGATGTTCTTGGCTTGTGTGACTCAGCATTTCCTTTAGCTTGGGGAAAGGGAAACATGTTCATGCAGTGTCCATGGACACAGGGATTCACTGGCTATACTCTGTAGTCCTTCTGTAGTATTTTACTGTCTTTGCTGCAGTTCTGTACAGCAACCATACAATGCCATGAAGGAGGAATGAGGCAAATGCTTTAATTTCTCTTCTTCTGCTAGTTACCTATATATATAAAAGCATTAAAGGAAAAATGGCCAGTGTCCCATGAAGAACAGCTGAGCA
This sequence comes from Aleadryas rufinucha, assembly GCA_013397815.1. Taxonomy (NCBI): domain Eukaryota; kingdom Metazoa; phylum Chordata; class Aves; order Passeriformes; genus Aleadryas; species Aleadryas rufinucha. The sequence goes on along the minus strand of VZTH01014808.1, from coordinate 37,679 downwards.
GTTGTTCCTGGGTCCATGTTGCTCAGGATTTTCATTGTCTGGGTCATATTCTTCTTTGATAGTTTCACTTATTTGCTGAAAACCTTATTTAGTTATTCCTTATGGAGTTGCCCATCTGTGCTTTCTCTGGCTCAAATGTTTACTTTATTTAAAGAAAAAGAAAGAGATTTGGGAAAATCTAAAACTGTGATGTATATTCAAATTGAATGGGCATGATTACCTTATATAGTTTGTACTTCATGTCTAAATAATCTGTCATTTTAATGCTATCATTTTAACTGTTTTGTCTGCCACAGAGTTGATATTTTTAATTTTGCTGCACTATAATTCTTTAATCTTTCCTCTTACATAGGTAAAATTTGTTTTGGAAGTTCTGTTACTTTCTTCCCCAAGTCAGATTTCTGTTTTGTCAGCATCTATGAGAGAGAAATTAAGCCTACAAATTAAGCCTACAAATAGTACCATTTTTTATTAAGTCTTAATTATTGTATTCTGATTTTTGTCTCAGCACACACCACACAGTTTACTCAGCCAGGCTGGTCATACTTGCAAGTGGATGGACACTTAGAAGGAGGTGGCAGTTTTGTAGCTCTGACAGATGGCCTAGGGAACCTTACCATCATCATAGAAACTATGGTATGTTCATCAGCAATTCCAGTGGACTAGAAAAGTTAAAGGAAATGTTTTGTTATGAAGAACCCGTCTTAATTTACATAGTTCATTATCTGTGACTGGTTTTTGATACTTGTAGCTTTATTAGTGAGTTCACTAGAGGTTGTATTTTCTATCTGAACTTTAAATACCTAGTTGAGGCTTCCTGGAGGCCAATATATATGCCATCTTTATCTTTTTATTACACATCAGCTTTGATTGGATGACACACTGGGAGGAAGTTATATCATGTGCTTTCCTAAAATCTGTATTCAAAATAAAATTATTAAACTAGTGTAATTGCAGCTGTTAAGATAACAATGAAATAAATTACTGCGTTTTAAATTGCAATTCTATGCTGTATGTTTTTCATGAATGTTGCCATTCCATTAATGTGTGTTTCTTCTGTTACATTTATTTCTTTCCTTCAGAGTCATAACCACTCTAAATGTATCAGGCCTCCATTGCCAAATTTCAGTGTCATACCTCAGAGAGCAACTTTCTACCTCAGAGGGTCGTTTGTAAGTAGATCTTGAATACATTTGATCAGCCTTGTAAAATTAATTGCCATTCACATTCAAATACATGCAAGTCAGTATTACTGGTTAGCAAGAAATTAACAGTCTCCAGTATTGGAGGCTGTTACACCTGTGGCAGTTTTAAGCATTCTACTTCTGTTTTGCCGTGAGAGGCAATGTCATAACTGAAAGTGTAGAATTGCTGTCTTCCAGTCTAATCATCTATATATTGAAGAAGAAATTTCACAGAACAGGAATGCAACTAAATTTTTTTCTTGGGTGCTCTGACATGCTGACGTAGTTTGTTGGGCCAGCACGGCCATGGCCTTTCTAGTTATCAGTTCATTTCCAGGGCAATAGCTGTAGTTGATTTTATACTGTAGGTTTTGTTGTTGCATCCTGTGAAGAGATATTCTGAGAATCTCCCAGCTGTTGATTTATTTTCTTTTTAATCTTTCTAAAGAACAATACTTTCACAGTATAAACTGGAGGGAGTCTTTGTTAGTTGATTCGGATGATTCCTTCTCAGAAGTTGACGGTTACTTATTTGGAATTTGATTTTGATTTTTTGGCAGCATTAATTTCCTTTAGGGGGAGATAATTTGGACAATGCTTTTGGCAATAAAATGGTTCACTTAGGAAAAGTAGTTGAGTGTCAGTTTGGATACACAGCTCCCTTTTGGGGAAGTATTAGATGGCTTGTCCAAACCAAGCTCTAGGTTGCTTGCTTTGTTGTTGATGTTGGTAACTGAAAAGAAATTATAAGGGTTAGGTGTGATGAAAATCTGATAACTAATATAGTTGATATGCTGCAGTATTACAGAAGTCTGGAGACGTGTAAACAAAATACTTTGCTCAAAAATTAATATCGAAGAACTAGCAACTAGACTGAAGGTCTCATAAAAGTGAAACTAGCAGGATATTATTTCAGTCTAGTTACTTCTAGGAAGAGAGCTTGTATCCAAGGGGTACCACTGCTGGTGATAAAGAAGCTAAAGATTGTGTCTGTGTTGGCAGTGCTTTATGTGTTTATAAGCAACATTAGTGCATGTTAGGACAATGCCTTATTGATGTATAATTTATTGATGTATAATCTGTAAAAATGTAAGGCATATGTAATGACTAGCTGAATAGAGTTGTGGCCTCTAATGTGATCAACAGCTTTAAAATAACAAAAATTAGACATCCATAGAGGACTGATATTTCTCAAGTTGAATATTCAGGGTTGTTTATTTTGCTGTTCTTGTGTTTTAAATTATATGGTGTGTTCCATTGTAGTATATGGTGGAAACCCTTCAAGTATGGCATTCTAGACTTGATTTTGAATCTGGAAAATCCAGTCTTTTCCAGCAACTCCATCCTGTAAAGGTAAGTTGATCAGTTTTAATTACAGTCCCTCTGCAATTTCAGGTGTGTCTTTCCCCTTTGCTGAAATCCCTCAACTTTCATGCTTAAGCTGCATATTTAGGACATGTTTTATTAAGGCTGTTTGACTGCAGTTTTACTGGCTATATACGAGCTTGACTGGAAGTAATAAAGAATTTGGGGAAGTTTTCGAAGTAGCCCAGAGATATTTAAATGCTGAGGCAAGAAGATGGGATTTTTGCCTTAAATCAGGACTTCAGAGGATCTTCTTTACTTCAGAAATTTGGGTATTTTGTCAATTTAGTTGTTAATTTTTGCAGCTTGAGCTTTCTTCAATTCCAGGTATGGAAGGGACAAGTTTCTTTAGATCTAAATGTGGATGAAGTCTACACTTTAACCACACTCAAGACAGGACGGAAATGTGATTGCCCAGAGCCGCCTCCTCCTCAGCCCTTTCCTTCAAGTTACAAAGATGATTTCAATATACGTAAGCCGGAATTCTCTTATCCAAAAACTTAATTCACACACAGATATAATTGTAATGTAGGAAGGCAGTAAGTTATTTTATTTGAATCCTCTACATGAGGTAGCCTGAAGATCTGTTTTGTTTTTGTTTATTTATACCTGTTTTTCCAACAACTTACACCTGTATGAGTGTAGACCTTACACTTGCAATGAGGTGTATTTAATTTTATGTCTTAACTAGTGGTCACTAGCACCAATTCTTGATTCAATTGGTATAGCTCATAACTATAGTGAACCGATTTTCTGGAAGGCAGATAGGGAAGAAAGTAATTTACTTTGTTTATGTGTTTGCAAAACCAGTGTCTGCTTAAAACCATTTTGGGGACTGCTTTGATATAGCAAGTCAAAAATCTGGAGAAAATTTTCAGGGGAAATTTCTGAAAACAAGTACACAGAAGAAGAACAATGTTTTAGAGTTGATGTGTATTTTATTTTCTGAACAGGTAATCCACCTTTCAGTGAAGCCCCAAATTTTGCAGATCAGACAGGTGTATTTGAATACTTTGTAAATGCTTCTGACCCAGGAGATCATGTATTCACACTCCGCCAGGTGGTGGTTCAGCGGCCCATCACTTGGGTTTCTGATGCAGACCAGACCATCAGTGTCATAGGAAATTTTAAGTGGTATGTAAATAGTATTTTGTAGTGGCATTTGGGGAAATGTCCTCCTCACCAGTGTGAGTTATGATCAATTAATCTGTCTCAAGCCTCATTTCTCTTAGACAGAGGGCTTTTACTTTTGCCTTCAGATTCTCTGTAGACATGTAGGAATGATGATTCAGGGACTTCTTAAAGTCATTGAGCCCTGCTCAGGGCCAAAGATCAACTGTGTCTGTCTAAATGATTCTTAAAAGGTTGGGGAGTCCACCACGTTTCTTCGTTGTTTAGCCCACTCCTGCACTGTCTTAGAATGTCTTTTTTACTTATGTTCTGCTGGGCATATTTGTTCAAGCTAATTTTTTAGAATAATGGCTCTGAGTTGGCATTCTAGAAAGACCAACATGTGCCCTGAATTTCAATATTTCTTAAATTGGACCAAAAAAAGGATTAATTTTAAATTACATAATTTTGAGTTGTCTGTCTTATTTGTTAGCAATTTGATCAGTCTCATAACTCTCAAAATATTTAATTGGTAATTCAGTTGTATTTGTTGCAGACTGCCATTTTCTGAGCAATTCCTAGGATTGTGTAGATTCGATGCCAATGCTGCTTAAGCCACTTTTATTTCTGGGTGAAACTAACTTAGGTTTACTGCTTTGATAAAAGTGTGTTTACAATTGCAATTCTTTCTAGGAGCTATAAAATTGCTAGGAGCTACAAGGATGGTAATTCAGAATTAAGCAGCATATTTTAGAATAATGTTTATTTAAAATTAATAAGTATTTGGGAAAGAGCCTGTTAACTAATTATGCTTTTAATAGTCATAATAAATGTCATACTTAAAACTTGCTCTTCTGCTTAGAAGTCTATCCTAAATTCTTTTGATGCATTCTTTAAAATAGCCAGTCTGTCAGGTTTTTTTCACTTTGATTAGATCATTGATCTCACAAATGCTTTTTCAGGATGTGCTTCATACTTCTTGTTTCAGGCGTGCAGACGTGATTGAATCACTTTGATCCAAAGCCTGAAAGAATACAACCTTCCTGTACTTGGAGGTTGTTCTTCAGTTATCTGATGTTTTCTTTTGCAGCCCTCTGTTAAAAAAAAATCTCATATTCCCCCGTAATCAACTTTCCTTCATTGAGTAAATCATATTCAGTTATTCCTATGACAGCTGCACAGGACGCATTCTTAAATTGCTGTACTAAGATTCCTAAAACCTTCCTATTACTTTATTTTGGTTCAATTTCTTTCTGAGACTTCATCTTGTTTTCAGAACCAAGGTTGCTTCCTGAATATTCAGTTTATTAATTCAAGTTTTGCTGGTCTGAAACTTTTCATAATGCTAGTTCTCAGTTTCAGGCCCTCAAGTTTGTTTGCTTCATCCTCAGTTTGACTCAACTTGTCCCTGGCAGTTATTTCCAACAATGAGCTATTGAAATTCTGAGCCAATCTTTCATTAAATTTCTCTGTGGGATGATACCTTACTTCAGTCATCAATGGAAATTTATCATGATTCAATTTCAGGATCATTTAGTTGGTTGTAGTTTGGATTTTAAACTTGTGCTTGTGAAAGCTTTTTGTTCTCTTATCCTGAATTTGTTAGTGTTTTTCTCTGATGATTTTATTGAACCTTGGTATATTCTGAAAGTATTACTGTGTAATTAATTCTGTATTGCTTTGAGTCTCTTTATAATGGCTTAATGCAATTTGGGGGGGGTCTCCTTTTTAATATATGGGGAGGCAAGAAAGTAATCTTGTTTGTGCAATGACTGTGTATTCAAGAATCTGGTACATCTAATAGCATTACATTAGAATGAAAACTCAGGTCATTCTTACTATTATGTTAGAAGTGAGCAGAAAAGTTGCTAGAATAGATATTCTCTGATTCAGTTATCAGTTAAGCTGCTGTAACAGAGAGTCTTTTCACATTATGTAAATAATTATGGATAATTATTACTTCTTAAGTGCGTGACCTTGTGGCTGTATCTGTATTACAAGTGCTTTCCGACATGGAATGTAGATTTTTAGTTTGGATATCCATTAATGGAGGTAAAGAATGCTTTTAATTTTTGTGGTTAAGAGCCTTGTAGTGCAACTTTGGGGAGGAGGAAGTTGTGTAAGTTTTCTAGGTGCTATTTGATGGTTCTGGTATTGCTTTGCTTTATTTTTCTTTACAGTTCTCATTGCATGCATAACACAGCACTTTACTGTTGAGCTGGAGTATCATCTCAGGAAAATCAAATAATTTCTACATACTGCCTGCTCAGAAAAATGGACTCCTTTTTGAAACACTAAACTTCTCTTACAGGGTAAACATGACAGTCACTTGTGACATCTACATAGAAAAACCACGTGATGGGGGCGTGTTTATTGCAGGAAGAGTTGACAATGGTGGGATATATGTGCGACGTACCAAAGGAGTTTTCTTCTGGGTTTTTGCAGATGGCACCTACAGAGTGACTGGTGACCTAGGTAAGCAGCTCTTTGCAGAAGTGGATGCTGGCATATGGACATATCATTTTGATAGCTTTGATAAAAATGGGTAACATTCAGATTTTATAGTTCATTTGTCATCACTATGAATTTAACCTGTTGTGTTCTAATGATGGGTACTTTTCATATGTGGAAAAGGCACCTGAAGGCTACTGGCTGGCCCATTTCTCACGCTCAGCTTTCTGGAGTTTTTGTTTTTCTGTTGACAAAATCTGTTTTACACTAGCAAATATAAACTATTTTGCTTTTCATAAATATTCTGATACAATATTAATTACAGAAAGATTTGATCTGTATTCTTAAACTACACATTAAAAAAATCCTGATTGATGTGAAGTGGCTTTTCTTAGAGAGCAGTTCAAATCACTGTACTTACATCTGACCTAAGTGATGGTTATAAGTGGCCTCCTGTTTCCTCAAATTATGCATCCTCCTGTTAATCTAGCTCAGTGGATTGAGCACATGTTCTGCTTGTGATGCAAACATTCATGTGTGTTCATCTGTAGAGCACTTGACAGGCACATGGAAGAGTGTATGATAATACTTCATCAATAGCTAAAAGTTACTTTCAATTTGCTTTGAAATAGTGGCATATTTAGTTGTTTAAATGCATTTCCTATCACTTCATGAGTATAAATTAAAATTTTCAATAGTTTCTGATGAGTCAAATGTAGCTGCTAGACCTACAGTATATCTGATGATACATTTTTTGTGTGTATGTCTATGTTCCTTTCCACTTTTACCATGGACAGGTAGCATAAAGGTTTTACATAGCTTCTCTTAACAGACCAGTGCTCCCTAGGGAAACTTAGCAATGTCTAACTCAATAAAAACTTAAGTTTCAGCTGCATGAAAATACATACTTGTGTTTAGGATTGACTCCATTTTTTATTTGTAGCAAGACCTAGCAACATTACCTGATTAGTTTCTCAGGCTGTCAGAAATAATTTTTCCTAGATGAAATGAGTGGATTTTGATTAACCACCCCATTATTTCAGGCTGAGACTTGTTACTCAATCTGATAATTTTTTTCTGTACAACTATTTTCAGTCATCTTTTTATTTTTCTAGAAGGGAGCCTGAATGTAAATTATCTTGCAGCAAAAACTGTCTACTGACTAATGGAAGACTTGTAACACTTAATTTTTTTCAGGTCTTCATCTTCCCTGCAGGTGTCATTCACACCCCATTTTTGCTTAGCTTAATTTCTGAGTAGAACTCAGCAATATGATAGTGTGGCAACTCATATCCTCTGATTTAAAATAGTTACAAACAATACAGAAACAAGAAGATCTATAGAACAAGCAGAGCAATAGCTACTGTCACACTTTGTGAACCCATACTCTGCATAGAGTGAATCCTCATCTCATGCCAAATTGCCAAGAACATTGGAGATTTCAGTGGGAAAACAGTTCTGGCAAAACAGGAGAATGCACAGATAATGCAATGTCCAGGTTTGCATATTAAGCCTTCCATGCTGCACCTGAAATTGGTAAAATGTCAATCCTAAACACTTCTGAAAAGTAGATATTATTATCTTTTTGCTGGAGTGGTATTTATTTATCAGTTTCAGCAAAGGGCTGAAGTAACACTTCACTGACTTAAGCGTGTTTTGCAGCTGGAAAAGAAATACTAATGAAAGGACTTTCTGGTGTCCGGGATAATGCATGGCACACACTTACTCTCAACATTCAGGTAAGGGCACAAACAAAAAGCTAGAAAACCAGTTATGAAACTCTAAGTCATAAATGGTTTAGGCAAAGCTGTGTTATACTACTGGTGGTGTACTTCCATTAGTTTACCCTATCTAAAACATAAACAATGTCTGTTATTTTAAACCAATATTAAAATACCATACCAAATTCTGCTGCCTGTATTTTTAAAGAGATCTTGAGAAACTGTACAAGGTACAGAAAATAATTGGAAAGCTGAATTGAAAGCTGGAGGTAGAAGGGACAGAGAGGCAAGTCTCTTGTTTAATCTGACAGAAAGATGATGGCCTGACTTCCTGTTCTTAAAACAGTCATAAACGACTAAAGTAGCCTGTGTTACAAATCTGTCTCCCACCAGTTCCCTTTGCAGGCTAAAGCCTTGTATGTGGAGCTAGTAAAGGACTGGGAAACATAGATAAGCTGAATTCCTTCTCTACTCTGGTGGACAAGCACAGGCATTGTGCTACTGTATAAAGGGTAACTCATTAACTGCAGTTAATGAGAAGCCTGTCCACGTTTTTTTCCTTCCCTCCCACTCCACCCTTTTTGACCATAGTGACTTGGTGAGGAAACTAGCCCCTAACTGTACTTTAAATATCCCTGTGTACTTCAACGGGTATGACATTGGTGCAAGTACCTAAAAGGCTTTAAGTTCCTCTTCTGAATGCCTAATCCCTTTATCTAACATAACCTTTGCAACTGCAATTGGCCTGAAAGGTGAGGAAGCTTGAATCCTCGTTTACTTTTCAGGTTCTACACTGAGTTAGCAAAGCTGTGAGTTGGGGAAGAGGAGCCTTTTATGTATTCACTGTAAAGGCATTAGATCTGTTTCACAGAGGTGATAGACACCAGAGGATTCTATGCACTATTTAGATGCATCTCTGCGTGAAAAATGTGTGAGATGTAATTGAAAGTTGACTTGACATCTTTCTGCTTTGTCTCGTCTTCCATGTGAGCAGGCTCAGTGTCTACACAGACCCTGGATTTTACAAAGCTAACATTTTCCTTTTTCTGACAGGGCAATTCTGCCTCAGGACTGCTAAATGGTTATCTGCTCTGGGAGAATGTCACCGTTTCTAAACCGAGGAACGGCTGGGCTGCTCTCGGAACTCGCTCGTTTGAGTTTGCACAGTTTGACAACTTTCATGTTGAAGCTTTCTGAGGTGGCTTTGGCATTTGGAGAACCTGGTTCTCATGTTACTTTGAGTAAGAGCCAAGTCAAACTTGGAGGAGAGCTGAGTGCTAAACTGTGATCGATCTGTTGGCAAAGAGCCTGGATTCGGTCCGTGTTATTTGTTAAAAGTTTACTTGAGTAGATATCAACATGATTGTAGCTTTATCCCCTGCTGTGGGATTTTTGCCCTTCAGTTTTTGGGTGTAAATTTTAGTTCAAGGTAATGATGAAAACAAATTCTTGGATTTAAATATCTTTTAACAACAACATCTTAACTTACCAGCTCGCTTCTAAGATAACTTCAGAAGTTAACAGAAGACAGATGCATCTTAAGCTGCATTTTTTAACACTTCCACTATTATGTCCATTGCTTTCACTGTGAAAGAAAGAATTAAATGCCAGTAAGCCTTTTGAGCCAGTGGGCCCCATACTTTTGTAGGTCTATCATTCTCAAATTTCATTTGGATAAAGTACCTAGATTTCCTATAGTAAAAAAGATGTTTTGTCTGTGTTTTGCTACAGTCTGTGACTAGACATTACAGTACTCCAAGTGCATTTGATTACTTCTTCCAACTTTCACTGCCAGCCCAAAAATATATCCCATTTTCAGTGGAATGGAAATGTGCCTTATGACTGATCAGGGAGTGCAGGATGTGGCTTACTTCTAATCTACCTCCTCTTTCCAATGAAAGGATTGAAATGGATGAAAAGATAGCATAACTTTCAGTTTGTCGATGATAATATTGTGGGTTTTTTGCATAGTGCAAAGAGTAAAAATGTTGCATCATGGATATTTTCATGTCAGATCACATGTGGAAACTGGCCTTTTGTCCCTAGAAATTCGGGCAAACATCTCTCTCTTTTAATGGATTTTGAGCTTTGAATAGAAAATAGTTAAAGCATAACCATGATATTTAGTTTATTATATTACTGTGGCACAGAGGAGATAGGGATACTATCACTTCCTGATATAAAAGAAATAAAAAAAAAAATCGGTCTTTGCCCTTAAATTTGCAGTCTGATCATAAGGTAAGTGACAGTAGGTGGACACAGAAGGAATTGTTTAGTGTGCCAAGCAGTGGTACACAAGAGTGTCTGTTTTTAAACTTTTCCTAGCTATTGTGAAGTTTAGAGGATAATTCAAAACTTTGGGAATGGAGGGATTCTGTTTTGCTGTTGCTTCATTTTATATTCTTTGTCCCAAGTTACTGTGTTATAAAAAAGGCAATTAATTGAGAATATGAGGTACTGAATGGGTTTTTCCTCACAGACATTTGCGGTTCAATTGGCTCCAGAATTTTTCTTGTTTGTTGTTGGTCAGTTTGAATGAAGATGATGTCTATTCCCATAATGAAATGTGCCTCCTGTGTCCATCTACTTTTCACATTCGCATCCTGTTTCATTGACAAGCAAGTTGTTCCTCATACTTGATAGGGCTCTAGCAGCTGTATGAGGCCATTAACTTCAGTCTATGAAGTTGTCATCTAATATAAGTTAATGTAATACAAATCATTCCTGGAAAATTTTTATAAAGTTGATCTTCCATTTTCATTTTTGGAGAAGAATTTTTAAAATTTCATCTCTAGCAAGTAAAAATGTTGTGTCTTTTAGCTATTATATTGATACTACTTATTCATACTTGGAAATTTCATACATGCCAGTAACCTTGAAAAATGGTTTAAACCACTAAACTTTAAAACTCTAGCAGAAGGCTTCCAATTGTTAAGTAACCGTTTACTTAAGTGGGTGAAAAATGAAAGGCATTTTTCCATGTCATTTTCAAGTATGGATGCAGATTTGTTCATTACTTGCTTGATTTCCTAAGGAATGTCACTGGTCACTCCACATGCGAAGGAATCTTATTTTGGATTCTCATATTCAAGTAATATGAGTATAATAATCTCAGAATAAATTTATTTTAGCTGTGATGAATTTTCATAGTCGGATGCTTCTCGGAGACTTCCTGGTAGCTTCTGTGGCTGCAAGCAGTGTTTGCGTGAGAGATCAGCAATGATGGAGTTACTCCAAAGGAGCTGTCCATTTTTTTAACTTTTAATGCACTAGTGTAATAAACAGTACTGTTATATTGTGTACTAAACACAATGTATTTTATCACTGGAAATGTTGATTTTTTTTTTTCCTAATCTTAATTTACAATGTTTGAGGATTAAAGTGTTATGAACAGAGTAAGTGATTTAATGGTGACATAATGTTATTCATCTTTATATGTCTGTAATTCTTCATCCTTCAGTAGACTGTAATATGTTTGGCAATAACAAGCTGTCGGGTTTTTCACTGAGGGGTGGATTTATGTTGTTGATTATAAATGCTAATCATTCCAAATGGACAAATAAAACACTTAAAAACGCTTTATTTGTGCAGAGTGGTTCTGTAAGTGGGTCTTGGTTTTCTCCAGTAAGAAAGCTGACAATTTTTCCATTGTGATTTCTCATAAATATGCTTGGCATTAACTTAATTGGATTGGGTTGGAAGAGTATAGCCAACCAGTCCTTATTAAAAATATCTCAAAATCCATATGCATTAGGACTTGTGCTATTGATAAAATTATTTTCTTATAGCACTCAATACACATTTTGCTTTTGTGTTGGTTTTTTTTTTTGTTTGTTTTTGGGTTTTTTTTTGTTAAATTTTTTTTTTTAATTTAGTGAAGGGAATTGTATTTGAAGACCAGTGATGTGGAACTGCTGAGTACTAAGGTCTTGTGAGGTTTAGCTGAAAATCAGTTTTTAGATGTGGGGACACAGTTTTGTAAGGATGTACTTTTAACATTTAAAGGCTTCTTTATTTTGAATATCCTTTTGAATCTAGCTTCAAACACACTAATTTTTTTTAAGCTAAACTTTAGGGTTTGATTTTACAAGGAAGGGAGAAATTCCATAGAGCTAATTATGTTTCCCAGTCCATCATGCCAGTAGATACAACTTACCCTGGAAGTATTGCCTTCCAGTAACCAGGTATGTGCTACCACCTACACAAACACTGCATCAAAATCAATTCTGTCCCTTCTCTGCCACCCCACCTTTGAGGTTAGACACGAGGTGTTCTTGGAATTTTCAAGCTCCTGCAAAACACTGGGACTCCCTTGCTTTAAAATGACAGGAGACTTTAGGCTACCCATGATGGTTCTTTTTGCAGCTGCCTCCTTTTATCTCTGTATCAAAAATAAATTTCTACTTTCAGATTTGATTTGGAGTGGTAGTGGTTTGCTTTTTCCTTATGGAACCAATTTTACTGCATTGTAGCAGCAGGTTGGTTGTTTTCACTTAAGAAACTTCCATTGGTTCACCTGAAGTTTCTATCCAGAGTCCATTTTCTGGAGGGGTGTGGGTATTATGAAATCAACCATCATAATTATAGCTGTCTTTGATGACTTTAGCAGTATGGCCAAAGAGGGACAGTGCCTGGGGACTTCATTGTCCTCTCTGATGTTTTGGTCTTTTTGTTTTTGCTTTTTTGTTTGTGTAGGAGGTTTTTGTTTGCATTTTGGGTTGGTTTGTTTGTTTTTGTTTCTTTCTAAACTCTTTGTAAGTACTACATTCATACAAGTCCAGCACATGCTGGGAGTGGCAGACAGGCAACATTGTAAAAACCCTCTAATTTCAAAGAGTTCCTAGGCTGGTAGTGGAATCATCAGGTAGCTTTTTAAGAATTCTAAGAGTAGTATGCATGGAAAAATCAGCATGAGCAAGTTCCTATTGCTGTGTTCCTTCCATTTATGCCCACGTGTCGCTGAAACAATAAGGGTTGTGTTTCTAAAACTTGTGCTCTAAAAAAAGCCTAAAACACCCACTAATAATTGAGCAGAGGAAAATGTGTGCTGCAGCAGTGTTGCTAAGATTTTGCTGTGTGCCGAGATACTTCTCTGTGGTTTTCATGGTGCCTAAGACAAACAACTGTGAAACTGCTTTTCCTCTCAACGAATTGTTTGGATAAGGTTAGAAACAGACACAGAACCCAACACCAGTTTTGTCAGGGGCTCCCAGGAACTTTGCAATGAGTGCATTAAACCTGACTCTTACTTCTGCGTACCCCAGGCTAAACCTAGACATATCTCTGGAGAGCAGAGATGAAAGTGTCCTAAAAGTATTTGCTGGAGTGTTGACTTTAAAATTTTTTTTAATGCCTTTTCTGTTGGTATCAAGTGTACCTGACTGAGTTTAAACTTCACTTAGGGCAGGAAAACAGTAGTTTTTGGTTTTACTGTGCTCACAGATGCATTTCAAAGACAGTACTGTAATTGAGTGTGGCTCAGTACAGAATTAACTTGAGGGTATGTAAGAGGAAACTGAACCTAATGTGTAATATTATTCTAATGTAATGCAGCCATGGTCTGGGGATCCTTCATGGTCTGAGACAGAGAGGGTAACACCAAAATTACTATTAAAAAACCAAAAACCTCATCACCAACAAAAAAACCCCAAACTGCACACATGTTCCCAAATAGTACAGGGAAAAGCAAAGAACAGTCTCGGTTTAGCTTGGCTTCCTTTGTTCAGTTTCTCCTGGAAAGTACAGCTGTCTTCCTTACTGTGTTCCATGAACAGTGATTCAGTTAAAATTCCTATAGAAAATACAAGACTTCACTGTTGCTAAAAAGCAAATGTTTAGCTAATTGTAGACACTGGTGTTTCCCAAGAACACTAGAATCAGAAAAGGTTAGAAAACACAGGAACAGGTTATGCAGCTGAAAGGCATGTCTGTGATGTGTGAATCAGTCCTGCTCCCGGTTGCAGAAGATTCCTTCCCTGTGAGTATAGCAGCAGAGGTGTATGAAAAGGGCAAATATTTCTCTGTTACTGCCACCCCCCTTCCAAGGTTCTGGGAAGCTTCATGTACATTGGCCAATCTGATATCACACAGGAGTGACTCTGTAGCCTCTTAGCTTGATTATATAGTGTTAACAGAGTCATTTGAAGAGCAGCTGGCAATGGCTAACAGCAAATCCTGTTAAGGATGTCCATATTCCCTTCTGATGTGATTGCTCTTGTACTGGGAGCAGTAAATGGTAGTGTTCACTGGCAAGAGATCAGGCAGGCTGTGTGCTGAACAGAGGTGCACACAAATGTCTCGGTGCTGAGATCTATAAAGCTTCACTGGGATGCACAGCATCTCTGGCATAAGCTGCCTATTTCCTGTTCAGTCTAAGATGGCTGTTTAATGGTTCAACTTCATTTTTTTTTCTTGCTGCTGAGCTGATACTTTATCCTAAATAAATTGTTTTGCCAGCATTGTACGAAACATGCTCAGTGCAGCAGGGCAAGCCTGTACCAAAAGGAGGAGGTTGAGAATACCCTGTTGATCATTCAGCCCATCTCCTTGCTACATAGATTGTACATTTTTAGGGCCTGCCTTAGTTCAGTGCTGAGACAAAAGGGTGGGAGATCTTCCAGTTCTCATTTGTAGGTGGCTGTTTTGCTATGGATTTTGAAACAAACAGCATCATTGCTTCTGCTTATGATCTGTATAAGGGGTGCAGGGAGATCATTCAACTTTTCTTCCCAATTCATGATAAAAGCAAGGTTGATACTGCAGAATGTATCTTGTATTTATTGAGCTCTAGTATTTATTTGTGGGATGGATTGAGTCCTTCATGAAACACCTGTGATTCTACCTTGAGAGACAGAATACTTTGATTAGATGAATGCTTTCATACAGATATATCAACTGTGAACATCCACTTTGCAAGCCAGTGGGAGTTTCTCTTATGGGGTTACTCCATGTGGGAGACTCATTTCAAATACTATAGAAAGGAAGTTATAAATATTTTTTTCTAAATATTAGTTCTAGTAGATCTCCACAACAAAATTCCATCCTCCCTGTATGTAAATACATTCAGTACATACTTTGTTTTCATTCTCCTTTCCTGTTTGCACTTTTAAAATGGTGAATACTTAGAGACATCTGTCACCTTTCTCAATCAAATACTTAGCCACACCAAAATGCATTAAATAATCTTCATTTTTTGAACAAAGGGATCTTTTTAGCTCTGTATTGCAGCTAATTATGTTTTTCTTGTGCTGAATCCGAATATTGTCACCTCACTTGATTTTTATAATAAATAAAATTCATCTATACCAGGCTCTGCAAGGAGGCATCAGAAGGGCTGTGTAGTCATCTAAAATTTCTTGGGATGTTTTAGCCCCCAAGCCACAAGTCACCTGTATTTTTCTGTTCCCTCCTCCACCACTCTCCAGTGCTGTATAGGGTGGCTACCTGGGAGACATCCTAAATGGTAGTATTAAGGATTGAAGGTTTTTCTTGTGTGTGACATGATGAATTGGGAATGATAGATGCCAATCTTCTGTACCTTCTTTGTAGAACTCAACCTCCTAGAAGTCAGGCATGTTTTTGATCACTTTTATTATACAATCAGGAACTGGAATGTAATAGTCTGGAGGATTTTCTTTCTTTTCCTTTGAACCATGTTTCTTTGGTTTATTTTTTATTTTTCCTCAAGAAGCCTGATGCAGAAGGGGTTCTTGGTTGCTTTTATTACATCAAAACCTGATTACAGTAATTCTGTGTTTAGCAACCTCCCTGATGAGCATATATTGCATCCTCAAATGCCTTTGAAGATTTTTGCTGGGGGTAGTTATCCGTACTAAGTCATTTCAGAAGGCAGCTTCTCTGAAAAAGTAGCTAGTTTCCTCTACAGTAATATGCTGATTCTAACTGTGGTGGTGTTTTCTGCCCTGTGATCTTTCAGCCTTGCATTGTGTAACTGAAATGTCTTTTTGTCCCTGTTTCTACCACTTCAAAAGATTGTGGGCCACATCCCGCTTTAATCTGCAAGGACCTCAGCACCATGCAAATGTTACCAGTGTCCTCTTCTGCAGATGAGAGAAACACATGTTGCATGCTGCATTTTTTCTGGTGCTTTAGAGAGTCTCTATTTGGGTTTCTCTCTATTGGGACAGTGCTCTGAAATCAGAATATAATGAATTTACATATGAACCTGTACTGAGTTTTCAAAATGTACTCTTCTGGTTTTAAGCGATTATGGAACACTGTGTATAGTCCTGGATTTTTTTATAACTTTTAAATTCACTGCACTTACCAGAGCTTTAAATGAGTGGTGGATGGAGGTCGGGAGTGCATCCTAAACATTGTTCCTGAGTTCACTTCATGCCTCAGTTTCTTCATGAGGAAACACACAACACAGGGATATCATGGCTCTGAACACTCTTGCTTAGTAGACCAGAAACAGAGCTGCTGGTTTAACTTCCTTCCTACAAGGACTAAAAGCGTTAGTGGGGACATCACTGATTAAAAGCTCAGTGTCACCTCCTGTTGAAATGGTGAGAAAATGCCCTGAGAACAAGCCACTGCAGGTGTGCCTCAGCTCTGCGTTAGAGGTGGTGGGGGACTGGAAGGGATGACTTTATTTTCATTTGAATCTGCCACTGAACATGCCTTTTTTATTCTTTGTGTCTGCATGGAACAGTGATAATGCTCTACCTCTAATGATAGTCTCACTATGAGTGGGGGGTCTCTTCGCAAAGTTTTGGAAAAGACTCCATTGATTCTGTGTACACTGGAACCCTGTGGTTTCACAGTCCAACAGTCTCACAGTAGAGAAAAAACAGGCAAAAGTGGTGGAGTCAGTGAGCTGAAACATAAGAACATCACTAACAGCTGCCCACTACCTGCAAGGAAATCTTCTGGAAATCTGTGCTTCACAAAGTTGCCTTTCTAGTGGAGCCAGTAGAATGGAGATGAGTAGGATGGGTTGGAAATGGCTTTGTTTGGTATAGAAACACAAAGTGGAATGATGTGAAGCTTACATAGTGTCTTCTCAGAGTTGGATCAGTCCCTGCATATTTAACATGACTTTACAAAGTAGGAGGAGCGTTAATGCATCTGTAAAAGCCTGAGTCCGTAATATGCTCTCATGTCCAGGCTCTCTCTCTTTTCTCACTGAAAAAAATGGTGTAATTTGTACCTAATAGAAGAGCAGAATGGTATGAGAGGAAAACAAGGCCAAGTCAACTTTTCTATCTGCAGTCACCTTTCCTCAGTGCTGTTTTCCTGAAGCTAATGAACACTGCTCACATTATTGTGTGACTATAGCTACTTCTTTTCCTCTGGAGACCCAATTCCCTGTGAAAAGTCTCTCAGTCCTAACCAAAACCAGATAAACAGCAATGCTATTCCAGTTCACTGAGTGTGACTGACATGGTATTTGAAATCACCACTCAGCCCAGACAGCCAGGAGGGGTAGCTCATACTTCAGGCTGCAAAAAAACCCCACCTCATTACAGCAAGTCTGATCTGTTCTCAGAAAAAAAAAAATCAATAGTGGTATCACAAAGATTGGTTTCGGAATGAAAAACTGAGGTTTGACATGAACCTTAGGACTTTTTATCTTTTGTGACAAGTTCGTAAAACAAAAGAGGCTCTTGCAGTTTGTGTTGGAGACACTAGATGGCAGTGGAAGCATGGCTAAGAAAATAGCTGTCTTGATGGCTTTGGGGCCAGCTTCTCTGAGCCATGAAAAACAAGGAATGAAGGCAGCTTTATTTGAGAGGAAAGATAAGGTTGAGACTACGAGAGGCCTTCTGTGCACAAAACTCAAGCCTTCCCTTACAAGGAATACTAATTCCTCCTTTAATAATTTTGCAAGTCCTTAAAGGAGATTAACCTATAAAACCCCAAATGCTTTGTAAAGCATCTATTACCTACAGTGGTTTGTCTGGAACAAAGCCATTAAATGAAGAAAAAGCCAATTTCCAATTGCTGCCAGTGGCACAGCTTTTGTGTGTGTCTTGGTAATTTTTAACTCGTGTGTTCAAGCTAAGAAAGGATTTGCAGTGATTACTTTTAGAGTACGAGTTTGCTCTTCACTGCTACAGCCTACATCCTAAAAGCTTTTGACGTGCCACAGCCCCACTATCAGAAAGGCTCCCTGCGAGCTGCGTGCAGCTGTGTGTGCTCTGGGACTCTGTCTGGGAGAGCTGTGCTCGTGCACAGGTGGGATCACAGGGTGAAACCCCAGACTCGAGCGAATGAGAATGCTGTGCAGGAGCTTTTCACAGTGTACAGCTGCAAGATGGTTATTTTACAGCACTTTGAGGTTTTCTGAGGTGTGGGGCTCATGTTTTCTGCTTAAGTTTTAAATATGAAATTGATAGCTTAGGCAGCTGCAAGAGACAGAGACACAGTGAGAAAGAAGCAGCATATTTGCACTGACAGAGGAATTGTCATCCAGCTTACACTTGATCAAGGCAGTTCTCTGCTCAGAGGGGTCTGGAGACAAGGAAAGGCAGCAGCCCTGTAAATGTGTGAAGGAGGGACACAAAGAACACATCTGAAACTGGAACTGGCTGACTTTGGGGTGATCGAAAAACTTATGAAAAGAAAGAGGTCAACAGTGTGAAAGCAGAAAGGGAGGATGGGTTTGGCCACTATAAACTGTCTCAGAACAGCATAATCAGAAATATGGGAGAAGTAAATGAGCAGTGATTACTGGGAAAGCAATTCACTCCCTCATGCCAGGTTTTCAAAAGCTTTATGTGCTGTAGGTTAATAGCCAGCTATTTGCTTTCACTCTGGATTAAGCCCCAGGCTTCCTGAGGTGATGTCCTTCTCTGTCCCTCACAGACCCCCACAGTCAGGCAGCTCAACTCTGCACATCAGTATGGGCTATCTCAGCTCTGCCTCTCTGGCAAACCCTTACTCAAGGAAATCATTAGTTATGGGTTCCCTGGTTTTCCTCCTGTACCTTTTGCACTATCCTAGAAAGGGCCTACCTGGATGTATGTAGGGACTGGGAAGCAGGTCTTTGTGTAAATTAAAACAAAGACACAAGATCCTGACATGAAAAAGTATCACCATGCCTTGTCTTCTGGAAAGCAAAGAGAGAAATGTTTCTGATTTTGGCAGAGATTATTGCAATACCTAGAGGATGTGTGAAACTGAAGTGGAGGCTGTTCTTTAGTCCTGCTTTTATGTAAGACATCCATGAGGTTTGCTTCTTTAAAGGGTGGATATATCATTGGTGTGGTGGGGAGAAAGCACAAGGCAAGGAACTTGGTGCTTATTTGTCTCATGTGGCTCTTAAGACCAGTATTTCATGTGAATTTCTGTGGGAGAAGAAGATAATGTTTTCTGTGGGAGTGCCATGCCCCTCTGCCCCTCTCTCTAATGAGAGGTAATGTCTTTTTTGACAAACTACAGAAATTTTATTATTGGTTTATAATCTTAATACTGTCTGTGTATTTTTTTAATCTGTTTTGTTAATGAAATTCCTCTGATTGCTGGTTATTTTTACAGGCCTTTAGGTGCTCTGTGCTTCTGGATCATGGCTCTTTTCCTTGTTTGCTCTGACAGAAAATGATCTTCAGGAACATCTCAGGTTTTTGTTTTGCCTTCCTTGCTATAAATTTAGTCTCTTGTGCAAAAGCGACAAAGAAATGTGGTTACTGAATTTTGACAGGTTTTCTCTTTCACCCACAGTGCTCTGAAGGCAAATTGCTTACCAAAAACGTGCTTGGATAAGCGAAGGATATACAGGAAACTGGAGGAGAGATCCCAAGATATCATGTGGCCTGTAAAGGACAGTGGTTATTTGCAAGTGTCTTTGGAGCAGGTGAGTAATATGGCCCTGTCTCAGCCAGCAGGATAACACCAAGGATGACTGTGCTTTGTATAACCAGTGCAGGCATGCAGCTTGGCAGCCTGTTACCAAGGTTTTGAGTAATTTTGAAAAGCTCCTTCTGCATTATTTAGTGAGTGAATTTTTTAAGACAGAGCCTTTAGTTCCTGAGAGAGAAGGAAGAGCCCGGGCGAGATGCTGTTGTAAATCTGTTCCTGCCAGTTGCCGGTGAGAGCTCCAGTTGCTGGTTTCCCCATCAGTAATGACAAACCAGCTGTTTGGGCACGGTGCTGCAGTGCTGCTGGGCACTTGGGCTGCCCCGTGCAGAGCACAGAGCAGTGAAGTTGAGGAGGAGGCGTTCTAGTAAGAGAACAGAGCTACAATCCGATGCCTCAGAGAGCCGTACGCAACGCTCGGCAGAGCACATGCTTCTGAGGGCTGTGATGTGAAAAACACCACAGCTGGAGCAGGGCTCGAGTCAGCCCCTGGGCCGACGGAGTGAGGTGGGGTTCCTGGGAATAGCTGGCTGAGGAGCAACCCTCTGCTAGCTGTAGGATGTTTTAAGTGAGGGAAAGGAGCTAACTCCCAGAGGGAGTGAAGACAGGGGTGACTTTCAGCAGGAGCTGAGGGTAGTGAGCCCTTCTGCAGATCAGTTCCGTGATTTCTGGTTAGGCTTCATTTGTGCGATCTGTCCTTACAACTCACTTGGTGGAGGTGAAGAATTCAGACTGAGAAGCCACACTAGATTCATTATGTTCACAAAAAAATGTGCAAAAGTCTAATAAAAGGTCTAATAATATTCCTGGATTTTCTTATGCTTGAGGAGCATAAGATCTTAAAAAGAGGAAACTTTTTCAGTGTGATTCTTTCTTGTATCCACTGGGTGCATCTGGCACATCTCCCTGTCTTAGGTTCAACCAAAAGCACCAAAACAAGTGACTTCAAGCCTGGCTTCCTATGCTTATTTCATGATAAACATGGGCAGCCCTTCGCAGTGCTGATTTTAAAAGGATTTATTACCATTCCAGAGCAGAGCAGGATTTTTTAGATAGACGAAAGAAGAGCTCACAGCAGAGCAACATACAGCCTGGCAGTCGAGTTGGTGGGTCTGGATCTGGACCCTTGTTCTCTGTGCTTGGGTCCTGGAAATTAAACTGACAGACTATTTTTCCTTAATGTTGAGGCTGATTGCTATTTTGGGGGGATACATGAGGCTTTACTCAGGACTCAGCCTCATCTTATGCTGGTTTACAATTGTTGTCAGATGAGTTATAGTATTTGAGATGAGCTGTTGTAAAAACATATGTATGTTCTTAGCTGGCAACAAATTTTAGTCTTTTAATGATGCTTAAGACAGCTCCAGCACAGAGAAGACACCCCATTAAAAACAGTAAATCAAGCTCTTGCAAGCATGATAGCTGAATTAGAGTTTGAGCTATTCCAACGTCTTTGCATTCTGCTTTGTTGCTGATGTGTACACACAAAGACATATAAACTATTTGCAGTTATAGTTTTGCAATTCAGAGTGTTGCTTACAGCAACAATACATTTTAAGCAAACAGCACAATATTGGATTAGCTATCACCAATAAAGCTAGTTTTGCTTCATAAAATCCTCCTCAATGCATTCTTTAATTTCCAAACTATCTTCATAAGCCACAATTGGGAGAAGCATCTTTTTGAAAGACTAAATACCTGAATAATGGCAAAATATGTTTCCCATTTACCACTGTCTGATACGGATGAGGGGGTGGGGAGGGAGGTTGAGTAGTAGCGGGTAAAAACTCCTTTTCCTGGTCCTGCACTGAATGATTGTAGCAGTATCCATACCTCAACAGAATGGACAAGGGAGAAATCTCAGGTACTCTGACATGAGAAGGCATCTTGAATTGTGCTCAACCTTAAATTCTTCTTTTATGGAATAAAAATATTAAACACCAGCCCTAGCTTACTCTGACAGATGAGATTTAACTTATGGGCTCTCTGCTCTCTGTGTCAGAGATATAAACCTGTGTTATCTCTGGCTTCAGAATAAGCTCAGTAGCTGCTTCTTCTTCTCCACTTTCAGCTTCTCGTATTCTCTTTGCATCTCAGACTACAGGTAAACAAAATCCTTCCATCTTTTGCTTTTCAACTACACAAGGCAACACTGCTTAAAATTCTGGTCTTTCATATTCCACGAGCCCCTGGGAAGTCAATAAATGTCAAAGGAATGCTAGATTATTTATGTATTTATTAGGTCTATGCTACATTTCTGAGAAGGCCTTGTGGCATTTGGTCATCACATTCTTAGAAGACATATCACAGGGCAACAGCACTGTACAGATATCAAAAGAATTTAGATGTTTCCCACATTACAATGAATCTGTATTGTTCTTAAGACATTACTGTTTTGGAAAAGCACTTCGCTCTTCATTATATCTGTTGCCAAATTACTTGCTCAGGTCTCCTTTATTTATTTTTTTTGGTGTGGTTTTTTTAAGGATTCATAAGGAAATTTTAGTGCAAGAAGGAAGCAGGCTGGTCTTAGAATTTGTGCATTTCACACAATGATTTTTCTCTGAATCAGTTCCAAGTCATGAGTGTTCTCTCATAGCAAAGGCAAAAAGAAAAATCTCATCAGGATGGTACTTAAACCTTTTGGTAGGATTCAGGAAAAGATTTATGGCTCTGGCATTGGTGCATCTCTCTGGCTGCATGGTTGGTTCCCTGTGATGAATAGCAGTCCCCACGTACACAGTTTGACCAGGCATATTCTGGCACTCAGCTTTGGCTAGTTGCAGATAGGGTCAGAATTGCCTGCCCCACCGAGTTTAAATCAAATGGTGCAGACAGCAGCTTTCTCTTAAATCTGGATGTCCCACCCATAGATGTAATAAACACTCTGTTGTCATAGCCTGCTGTAGTCTCTCTGAAAATCACACAGCATCAACAGCCTTTGAAATAGAAATTATTTATAGAGACTAGAGAATCCAACCATGGTGGCAGAGGGTCCTAGGACCTCCCCTCTCCCCTTCCCACTCCACCCCACCCCATAATTTCTGTGTGTCCCTTGTTTTGACTGTGGGATATATTTTAGAATTCATCTGAATTTGGCTAATGGCTCATTTTTTGATTTGGATGGCAAATAGCAAACTAATTCTGTCTCCATTAGTGATGTTAGTAATGGACAGTCAGAACCTGTAGCTTCTATGGTCTGCACTAAGCTTTCAGAGCAGTGTGACAAGGCAAGGGACTACACAGAAACAGAAATGTGTGGTTTGTGTAAAATAAAAAGCCATTCTCCAAAGCTTTGCAATGAACAGAAAGATATGAGTCACGCATAGCATGCTTGTGCTGGACTTGAGAAGATTGGCCAAGGACACTGTTGACTAATTCTTTTCTAACGCCGCCCGGATCGGAGCTATGGCGAGATAGCCACCACTCTCACAGAAGTCTCCCGCCAGGGGGAAGTTACCTCAGCTCAAAGGCCAGACGAGAGAGTGGCCACTCACCCAGCCCGGTGCTGTCGGCACACGGGCACGCTCACGCATCCAGCAGCGTCAAACGATGAAGGAGGCAGGAGGAACCGCACCTTGGCATGTCCTGCTTGTCTTTATTGGCGACGCGGGGCACGCACCCGAAACTCGCAGAACGGGGGCAAGATGGCAGAACCCCGGCCCCCCCACGTGTTGCCCCTTAAGTACAGGGTGTTCTCCCGGGCGCAGGCAGGGGGCGGGGCCCAGGTAGGGCTAGGGGCGGGGTCACGGGGTAGGAGCCAATGGCAGGGGTAGGTCCAACGGGACAGGTCCAATGACGGAACATGCCGGGGGGGGTAGAGAACGGGGGCAGGTCCATTGGCCAGCCAGAGCTAGGGGGGTGCTGCAGGACCAGGGGTACTCTGCAGGATACAACACTTTTCCTTTAATTAAAAGCTAATATGTGATTGTTATTATCCCAGCAGGGGAGACTGCTTTCTAAGTCTTGTATGCATTCAGTAAACACCCAATATGTGGCCTATCATCCATAAAGGGACAAAATGTTTTGCCTTATGCCTGGATTCAAACCAGTAGTTCATGGGCATTCGAGTACTTCAAATACATTGTGCTCAGACTACTGAGCCCTGTCTTCTGAAATCCATCATCTGCTGCGGTGTGATAGTTAAAGCTGGTAAACTGGTAATGCTTATTTAATGAATTCTAATAACTTGTTTTTATGATTAATCTGTCAGGAGGCCCCATTCTCTTTATGCATTTGTCCATCGATCTGTTTATGTGAACAGCTTTCGCTCTGTTATTTACAAATTACTCTCAGATTGTGTTGTTCTCCATTTAGAAAGTGCTGACAGTCAAATGGACAAGATGATGTTTTTGATCAGATAATCAATGTCCAGATCATTTATGACTAACAGGAAGTAAATCAGAGACCTTTCAAAATGGTCCCATAGATATTACTAGCCACTGGCATGTGTGGTGGCATGTTTTTTCTCCCAAATCACCCATGTACACAAATACATCATTTGTGACTACTTTTTAAAATAATAGGAAAAGCTGACATCATGCTAAAAGTATAACAAATATCAGCTAATGCTTTATTGTTGTTTGGTATTGTTTTTAAGCCTTATGGATGTGTGTTGGTTACTTTGTAGGCCAGGCAGGGACACAGGAACAGATTGCCCAGGTGATTCTGCAATAAGACATAGTATAAGTTATATCTGGGGCACCAAGGAACAGAAATGTAAAGGGGAATAAACGTTACTTCCAAGATATTAAATACAGGCAGATCCACATCTTGATGGCATACTCACTTAGATGGAAACACATTCACCTTAGTGTGCATAAAATATTATTACTTTTTTAATAGGTCAATTTAGGAGTCAGCCCAAGAATTCCAAGGTCAATTATTTGTATTTTTCATTACTGTAGGTAATAAATAATATGGCTGCCAATGTCATTGGGTTACCATTTTACTGAGTATGAAGGTGGAGCGCTAAAGGACCTGGAAGGTGGTGATAATTTTTGGCAACACAAGTCTGCAGTCAACTGGGAAAGGAGTTTATTACTGACAGAATTTTTACTATGCTGGCTGTAAGTTTATTAAGCAGTATACTGCATAATTTCTGTCAGCATATTGTGTCATTTTCTGAGCTATATAATAATATTGCTTTGAACTTCTAAGTGCCTTCCATTTCTGTAGCTTCCTAAAAAGTTATACCCATCTTAATTGCCATGGCACCTCAGAGAGGCAAAGATATATTTTCCTCCTCCTGGGAGAATCAATACTACTTTTAGCAGTGAAAGTGAAGTGAAATGAAAGGTTCAAAATCAAGCTAAGTAAATTCCTTTTGCTGCTCTTCTGCAGATGTGACTGTATTTCCTGCTCCTAGTCGTAGCTTTTGTAGGAGTGGGTTCTTTGGGGCAGTGTGAAATGCTAAGTGAAATGTCTGGGTTCCTTGGACACTAATCACCAAAACCAGCCTCCCAAAATAACAATGTATATTTACAGGAGTGCCATTTTTCCTTAGACAGTGATAGAATGGCTTTCCTTGTATACTGCAGCACAGCCACAGTTTCTCCTGTGACAGCTGATTGAGTCATCTGAGGGTGAAAGCAGGTGCCTTTGACTATCTCAGAACGTGCCTAGAGCACCATCTCTTGGGCACCCTCAGGTCATCTGTGTTCATAAACTGGCCAGAAGCCAGCCTTCCTTGGACAGAAAGCCTCTGAAGGAAACCCAGGATGCTGTAGGACACTGAGTGGGGGATTTCTCTCACCGGCCTATGTACCAGCCAAAGGTACACAGAGATGTTAGGATGCAAGGTACCTTACCTCAATAACTGTCTGTCAGATTTGGCATTAGATAGGTCCTCATTATTTGTAGGACTTGATTAGGTAGTGTTAGACTTTGCAACACTAAGGCTCTGAGCCCTGTAACCTGTAATAATGTTCACTGTGCTCTGTTTACCTGCTCTGATTCTTGATCATGGGTACAGAATCTTCTTTATCGTTATCTCTGTGGCTTGGCTGTGTACCAGCAACGGGTGTGGTGAGCAGGGCCTCTTTCATACAGAGTACTGGGATTACAAGTTTGATATGCACTAAATTCTTTGTGGTGCTTCATCCCAAACTGCAGAAACAACCCACCCACTTCAGAGTGAAACAATCTCACTTGCTCTCCCTGGCAGAGCAGGTGACTCAGCACACAGGGAGAAAAATAATGTCCACCTTCTCTAGCCTTCTTATCCTTTTGCTATTGAACCTTTGAGTCTACTATTTAGTCAGGACTGTAAGGGTGACCTGAAGAATGAGGTTTCTCCTTTTTTTCATACCCTTATCTGAGGGCAGAAACAAAAGGTTTTTATCAAGAAAAAAAAAAAGTAGTGTTTTCCTAAAATTTTTTTTCCATCCCTGTGAATGTTGGGAAGGTTAAGATTAGGTTTTCTGCTTTGGCTGGAGATTTCCTTCAAGAAAAGAGCTAAGGAAGGGACAAGGAAGGCTCTAGTGGTTCTAGAACAGTCATAGCTGAAGAGGTAAGGTCTGGTTCTCTAAAGAATGGTTCTTCATTTTCAGGATTTACACATCAAGACACTTTCTCAAGAGTGTTTTTGACCTCCCTATTACAGTAACTGAGAAACAGTTGTTGTTCTGCTCTGTAATATCAAAGTGATAGGGCAATCTTGAGAGCTCTGAAAAACTTGGTCAAATTTGATTCAGGAGCTATTTGTAGGATTAATTAAATGTGTAGGTTGAGCATCCACAAGTCGTGGATTTGAGGAAGAGATTTGGGATGAACAGCACCTTAGTCCTTGTCATGGTGTAGCAACTATATTTCATCAGACTGATGCCTTGCACTTTTGTCTTCTTTAGCTTGTCTATTCTGCCTATTTATCTATTTTTTTCTAAATAGAACTATTGTAAAAGGTGTATGAAAATATTTTTTTTTACTTTTGATAGATCTTGTAAAAGCAGTACGTGTGTTTAATATCACCACAGAAGAGAGGGGGAAAAGTCAGTGGGACTTGGTGTTTACCCATCAAAACAAAGAACAGAAGAAAATCCCAGAGAGATTTATTCCATTTAATAGTCCTGCTTTTTATAGAAGACAGAATTCAGCAGCCTGCAAAGCGGGAAATACTCTTGGCAGATCACAAGTGGAAAAATGAGGGAAGGAGATTAAACTTGAGGATGAAACACCTACATTGATGAGAAATAGGTGAAGAAATGCTCTGCTTTTCAATTATGCGAGAGCTGTAGGTACTGAAGCCTGCTCATTAGCTGAGGCTATAAAATGCCACATTTATTGTGTCATTTTTCTTTCAAATATTTGCCCAATGGGCTTGTGAAACGTTTAGCTCTCACTGCCTGAATTTCCCACTGGCTCTCCCAAAGAAAGCTTCTCTCCCTGGCTTTATACTCAGAAATGTCAAATCCACACCTGTTAGCTCTCCCTCTATTAAAACAGTGCTCAGTACTAACCTTTTTCACATACTCCTTGTGAAGAGAAACATCATGTCCTACTCACCCTCCTGCTGACCATCAAATCTGAGCTGACTCTGTGGGTTCATTGCCAGACAGCCCTCTGGGTCAGTCTGTCCTGGTGTCTTACTCCTCACTGAATTCTCCAGCCCCCTGAAGCTATTATTGACTCAGTTTTTCTCCACAAAATGAGCATGTGACAGCTGGGTTTTATTTCAGGGCCTGAGCTATTGCTTTACTTATCAAACAGTAGCTATTTGCCTTATATTTAGTACTTGTCTAAGTCAATCACCATCAGCCTTCCATCAGCTTCTTACCCCAAAGCATCCTCAAAGTGTCACATTTTGCTTTGCTAGTCACAAGGTATCAGAACTTCTTGTCCTGGTACTCAGGGGCCTCAAACAAAAGTAAATCTCCTTACTGGTCTGTGCCTCTCTCCCTTTTACAGGTGTGCATCCTTTCTTTGATGTCAAAGGGTTGTCTTGGGGGATTCATACTTAATTCAGCTATTGAGATGTAAGGATTTAACTGTTGTTGCTTTTTGCAAGTGGTCCCTTAGATTTTCTGAGAGTTTCCATGCAAATGACAATGTGTTTCCACAGCAATCTGCATGACATGCTAACTGCAATACTGTGTACTGTGTCTTCAATATATTCCCAGTTCTATTAAGAACAGGTAATCAGTTTCATAGTAAAGATATATTTTTTTTATGCTGATATTTTCACTTGTTGTGGAGTATAGACTAGCAGAATATTATCCTTTAGCCTTTAAATGGTGACTTCTGTTTGCTAAATAATAACTGACTGAATTCAGACAACCCAATGAAGTAAGAAGCAAAGAGCTGTGAGCATTGCATTGCCTCCTTTGTGTGTTACTTGATGGTTTTCCTGGTCTGATAATTATCTAATGCAGTAATAGAGAAAAGGTCAGAGTTATTGTGAGGCTGCTTCTGAACGTAATTTTTCAGCTCATTTTTGGCATGTCATGTATATATAATCTCCCAGTGATGAATATTTGCATTTCATTGCCATGATTTAGGAGGATTTTTTTTGCCTGTGCTTCAAATTGCTTTCAGTGCTCTCTGTAAAATGTGCTTTGCAGCAATGCAATGTACTTTCTGAGTTCATTTTAGAAATTTGATTTTGTTCTTCCCCTTCACATCTGGTGTCAGTCTGGTGTAGAGGCAGCACAAAGGAGGTTGGAGAGTAGAAAAGGAGTACGTAGAAGATTTGTAACTTAATAAGGATAAAGAATATAGTTCAGTTTATAATATCATGCAAAAAATTTACTCCTCTGCAGAGATTAATGTTCAGAGGTTTTTTAACCCGTGTGCTTGTACATGCTTACAGTGAGTTACCAAAGAATTAAATCTAAAGAAAGGAGGGAAGCACTGGGGAAGAAACACAGTGCTTCCCTGACTTCTCCAGATCCCTGAAAATACAAAGAAGCTTGTAGGACAGACAGTACATGGCAGGAGAGATGCTCGGAGGTGTTTGTTTTGATAGTGCTTCCAGTGTTTTTGTCTCAGAAGCAGTGTTAGTATGCAGGGCAAACCATACATCTGGTTTCACTCATCTTTCCTGAGAGCCAGTCAGTGCCTTGTGGGGAAAGGTTTAGAATAGTGGAGGTGGTGTAAGCTTTTATAAGTTAAAGACAGGATTTAAATGTATCTTCAGGGACATCTGTATGCCAGGCATGTGCCACTTTGGATTCAGGCAATGGACTCATTTCCAGAGTGGTCAGCCCACATAGAGGGCTGTGAAGACATCAAGTGCTTTAGGGGGTTGTATCTTCTTGCAGACAGGTCTTATATCGTCTGTCTAAAGTGTGGGCACCATTGGTGCCATATTTCAGGAGTTTGGAGCCTTAAGCTTGACAGTATTTAAGAGGCGTTTGGACAATGCCGTTAATTTACTGTAACTTTTCATCAGCCCTGAATTGGTTAGAGAGTTGGACTAGATGGTTATTGTAGTTTCCAAATGAAATATTCTATTATAATCTGAGGCCCCTTCCAACTGAAAAATTCTATTCGATTTTATTCTATTCTATTCTATTCTATTCTATTCTGTTCTTTTCTCTCTACGGCTCTAAGTAAAATGTCTCAAAGCTTTTTTCCTATTTAGAGAGTTCTCATGTGGCTCTCTCTCCTTCAGATGAATTATTTTATAGAATAGTTCAAGAAAAGAGTCCAGAGAGGTTTGTTATGTATCGTTATATCTATTGACAGTAGAAACAGTTCCCACCCTTAAAATCTGTAGTCTAAGTAACAAATTCAGGCTTTTTTGAGAGCTTTCTTCTTTCTTCAGTTTGGAGTGTTTGCTCATCCCATGTTCTGCTTATTATTAGTGTAAATTCTATGTTTGCAAAGAAATATGTGAATGTAATTGAAAAGCAATGAGAATAATCAAAAGCCTAGAGAAACATGGGTTGTGAGAAAAAAAAAATTAATGTGTGGCTGTTTGATCTTCTAATATGTGTAAAAGACTGCTGCAAGAGTAAGGCAATAATTCATTTTTTATGCCCAGGGCACAAGTAATTATGGCTTTAAACTGCAATTCTGAATCTCTCTGAGCATTCTCCACTGGCTTGTATTTCTTTCAAGTGACCGATTACTCACCTACTTGCTATTCTCATAAAACGTGCTCCAGTCACAGCTATGCAGTGTGATTCCACCTATGAACTCTGTGTGACTCTCAGACAGGCTGCTGTGGGGCAGCTCTCTGATCTAAGTGCAGATGGGGCAGAAACCTGGTGTAGGTTGAGCAGGGAGCCCAACAGCAGAGCAGAGGAAGGACTGCAGATCTGGGACTCAGTTATGAGACTGATACAGGAGAGGGCCAAATGTGAGCCTGCAAATGAAATCACCACTCAGGGTTCTCTCACCTCTGAGAGCTTGGCTTCAGCATCTTTCTCTCTCCCTCTTCATGACCTCACTGATAACCATCACGTGGCCTAACCCTAATCATGATGTGAGTACCTCCGTTCAGTGGTCCGCAATGGGTCAGAAAGCAGCTGGGCTCTCTGCTCTGATAGTTAGCAATATAAATGTTATCTGTGACTGAGGGAAACTTTATACTGTTTTTTAATCTGTTGGACATCCTGCTCGGAAGGAGGAGTAATTTTTCAGCTGCAGGAAAACCATGAAAAGGAAACCTTTTGTTGATGTTTGACTGATATTCACACTGACAAATGGAAACAATCAATGGAAGTCACTAGCCCGGAAACATCTATCTTCCTTTTTTCCCATGTGAAAATCCCCAGCCTAGAATGAGATCAACTTTATTGGGAAACTGAACTAGAATTCAGATATTTGCACTGATATGTTGGTCTACTTCGTACTGCTTACAAGACTTGTAATCAGAGCTGTCTGGATAATACTGATAGCAGTTTGAGAACCTTCTCAGTGTGACAGACTACCTTTTTATTAATGTAGTCACATCTGCCATACCTGCAATCCTAATTTTGAATCTTTTTTTTTTCCACTTGAAAAGGTGGAATTAATTTTGGTTGTGTATTTAGTGATCCTGCTTGGGACTACTTCAAATCCATCTGGTAACCTTTAGCAACAAAAGCTATGATGGAAAGGGAACTAAAGATGTGTGATGGCTTCTTTTAGTAATGTCTTCCCCTAAAACACAGTATCTTCCATAACAATCATTCCATCTGCT
This sequence comes from Aleadryas rufinucha, assembly GCA_013397815.1. NCBI lineage: Eukaryota > Metazoa > Chordata > Aves > Passeriformes > Aleadryas > Aleadryas rufinucha. The sequence goes on along the minus strand of VZTH01014808.1, from coordinate 6,903 downwards.
GTATGGAAAGTACTCTCCTAGGCTGCATTTCCCCAGTAAGAATGATACAGATGTAGGTAGCACTTCCTCAGCTGAGGGTTTGGCTCACATTACATTTCCTCTCCATTCCAGTCCCTGGATCTATCCCCATATGGATCACATTCCTGCATGTCTGGCACTGGTGTATGTCTGCTGCTCTCTTCTTTCTCAGTCAAAGGATTAGGGGAAGAGGGGTGCCTGTTCTAAATTACAATTCTTTTTGCTTTATTCTTGATCTAAAAAGGAGGCTGTATTTGTTCAGAATCCAGCAGGAACTGAAGACTCTTTTTGAGATGGAGAAGAATATCCAGGAGGACTTAAAAGTCTAGGAACTAGGCAGGAGTCTCAGCTCCTTTGTCACACAGTGGGTAGTCAAATTTTTGAACTCACTGTTAGCACTCAGAAACTTTGTTTCATCTTGCTATGCTGTAATATAGATTATGCATCTCACCAAACTGTGATTCCTGTTGGTTTGATGCTGGAAGTAACCAAAAGCTTGATGCAGCCCAGTTGCCCACAGCCTTAAGGCAACTTGTGATAGCGCAGTTATCAGTGAGGTAGAAGAGAGCATCACTAAAGGGTCCTGAAAAATAGTCCAGTGGAACTGCAGGCTGGGACTGACTACAGGCCAGTGCTCTGCAACTCGTGATTCAACTGGAGCCTCTCACTGAGAGATCAGGCTCCAGGCTCAGCTGGAGTAGATCCGAGTTCTGCCTACGGGGACTAGAGAAAGCAGATGGGCATTCATCATATCCATAGAATCTTACAAACACAGGTTTCCAGGATGTGCATATATCTGATGGGGGATTTGAAGCTTAAACCCAGAAGGATCATGGGGAAAATACCCCCTTACTTATGTACAGTAATATCTTTCCAACCCTATAGCTTTTAGCATAACTGCTTCCCTGCTCTATCCTGCCTCTTTTTTTTTTGAAGGAAACAGCTCATTTTTCAGCTTGGTGATAAATAGAGCTGATGACTGAAGCCAGGATGTTTTTTTAGCCGAAGTAACAACCCTGTAAAAAGAATGATCCACAAAACCAACTTTGGTTACTGACATTCAGAGTCCTGCAGCACCTAAAGAAATTAATTTTGGGAATTCCTTTGCAACCAGACAGACCTGCCACAAGTCTAATCCAAAATCTGCACCAATTTTGCTAGCTTTTTTCAAGACTTACAACAGTTTGGTTATCTTCTTCTGATTCACCTTTTCCTGTTTTGCATTTGGAATTAGTCTGTGCTAATGCAGAAATCATCGAACTGCTGCAAATGAATCCTGATATTTTCATACTGAGCAGAGGCAGTGAAAGGGAGAATTCTCATGTAACTCTTTCCTGAAGATCCAGAAAATACCTCAAAGCCCAGAGGCAGACACGAGTAGCCATACATACTTACACAATGCACCACCCTGACATGAAAGAAAACCCTGCAAAGAATTACTGTGATGCTTTTGCCACAGCAAGAAGGACTGAAAAGTTTTCATCAGAGACTTAGTGGTGCTTTTCAGGCATAGCTCTAGGTATTGAAGAAATGCGTGTTTCTGCTTGTTGTAGGGCTTTAGGTAGTTTCGTGGTTGTGAAGCCATGAGAAACAGCACCTTGACTCTGTGCACTGCTCTTCCCTCCCTGTATGCTCCACTTAAACTGGAAAGCAACTGACAATCAAACCCAGTCTTACAAAATCCTGGCAATTCCCCCACAGATACTGAAAGAAAGAGAACCTCTGCTTTGCATCCTTGCCTAAAGTAGCCGTAGAGGTTCATTGTCCATTTTAGTGTTCGGTTTACTCCTTTTCTATCACTAAAATTGTCCTTGGCTATTTTGTGTTTGGATGCACCGAGTCCAAATGAGAACATACTCTTGGCAATACAGATAAGTAACTAACTTAATTGCATCTCATATATTTACTTCAGACCAACTTCAGAGAAAAAAATGCACAAACAAACCCTTCTGTCATGAACATGAGTAAAGACACCTTTGTGATCAGAAAACACCTGACACACTGAGAGCTGGTGCTCATTTACACTTACCTAGAGCCATGCAAGCTGTACCAAAGAGCCATAATCCAGTTAGACTTTTGGGGTGGTAGAAGTATCCTGTTGACTTTCACCTCTGCTCCATCTAATTTCTCTGGTCTTCTGCAACCTGTACTATTTTTGTAAGTAAGAGGAAACAATTTGCTTGCTAACATTATGCTGAGTTAAATAGACTTTCAGGTATAGATTTTCCATAAACCTAGAAAGCAGCCCAGACTATCTGTTGGCTTTTAATTCTGAAATTTATTAGCTCTCCACATCCATTTCAGATACAAGCACAGTCTTAATTGCTCCATTTTTATTCTCACAGAAGATGCAGTAAATCTTAATGGTTGTGCTTCAAACATTAAGAAGCAATGTAGTAGTTGTAGGAGAAAAGCATTCGAAACACATTAAATTAGTAAGTGCTTAATAACATTTCATTTTCAAGCTGTTCATCAGAATTTGAGTTTGAAAGAGTAAATGTTGCAAAAATTCTTTAAAGAGAAATCCAACTGGAACACTTTCTCCCCCCTAAACTTAAAATTTCCTTATAACATTTTCCTGACTCCTCCTCCCCCTCTGAGATTCTCAGAACTGTGAAAACAATATTTTTTTTGCCTTAATTATAATGCTAGTTGAGAATGTGTTATTTTGGCTACATTACTAGCTCACATACAGTTTGTTTATAGCTCTCTGCAAAGCCATTTTAATAAGGTCAGATTTGCAATTTAAATTAACTTTAATATTTCTTGCAAACTCTAGTTCTGTTTGTTTATGCAAGGGGTAAACATACTGGAAATTTATTGTTTTAAAAATACATTCCTTTGTTTCATTTTCAAATTGGTACATCAGGTAGTAAACAATCTTGACTTTATATATTTTCTTGTGTGAAAGGAAGAAAACGTTTTTCTTTTTTTGCAGAAAGAGAAGAAAAGAATGTGGGAAAGTGAGAAAGAATGAAATCAGTTATTCAAAATGGAAATTTCATCTGAAGAAACAATCCACAATGAGCAATTTATTTTACAAGTGAAGACCTTTTTCCACTTGCATTTTTTTTCTAGGCGACTGTTGCTTTAAAGATTTGTTAAATCATGTGTAAAAACAAATACCTAAATATGAATGTCTTAGGACTCTTCACTGGTAATTTTTCTTCCCATATTGGAACTGAATCTTAGAATTGGACAGTGGGTCATTACACTATGACACCATTTTTTTTCTTTCAATTTGATGACTTTTTCTTTCATCAGAAAATTTTCTTTCATCCCTATTTATATCAACTACAGATATTTTCCAAGCCTAGCATTTTAGCAGCTAATGCTACATGCCTCACAGAAGACACTACTGTGAAGCCTGAACATGAAACACATTAGTTGTGGAATTAAACAAATTTGGAAATGAAGAATTTTTTTTCCTGGACATTGATTTGAATATTGAACACCTATCATGTGGTTGCCTGCCAACAGGAATGTGAACCTTATCAGATGAATTTCTGATGAAAGGTTCCTGAAACACTGTGAAATAATTGTACTCATTTTTCACTACCTTTGTTGAGCAGTTAATGTTTGATATTGTCATATTTATATAAAAGCTATGTAACTGTCTCATAGATCAAATGCATGGCTTAATTCCTACCACTGAGCTAGTGGAGTAACTCTATTATCTCACTCATAGCAAGTTATTTTATTTTCTGAGTGCTAGAAAATAATGTGAAACATGTTCTTGGCTGGAAGAGTAGTTTGCAAGCAGAGTCCTAGGTCTTCTGTTATAGTATGTTGACGCCTCTCACCTGACTAACCCACCCAAAAGCCTGTTCCTTAAGCCAAGAGCCAGAGTTGCTGCAGAATAACTTTTTTATAGATCTGAAATATATTGTGGATAGATTTGAAGAGACGGTGTCAGTACCCTGGCAATGGCTGGCAGGCAGGTGTGACAAAAGTAGTTGTGCTTAGAGGAGTCCTGCCATTCCTGCAGTCTGTTGGATACAGGCTCACTGCATTTTTCCCAGCTCACAGACACATAAAGTCCTCCCTCCTTTTCTGCTTCCTGCCTGAAGGAAGGTAGGGGTGTCAGTCAGGTCTGTGGGCTCAGAAGCTTTTTGATCTTCAGAGACAGCCAGTGGAGAGGCCATGCAGCATGTGTGAGCTTGTGCCCATGGACATGGGTTTGCTGAGGAGAGAGGTTGCTAACCAATCTAGCTATGAAAGATGTTGTGTTGCTTGGATATTTCAGAAATTCTAGCTTTATGTTGCTGTTTTTTTTGTTTGTTTGTTTTGTTTGTGTTTTCTTTTTCTGCCAGCCTGCTAGCCATTTTTTAAAACAGAGATAAACATAGCCTTCTTGTGAGGCTAAATGCGTACGGGTGTGAAAAGTACAGCAATTTTTCAGGGAAGAGTAGGAAAGAGAGGGCAAAGCTTGGGAAGCTCAAAGGAAGAAATCAGAAGATGCTAAAGGAGGTGACACAGAGGTTGTGTTCAGGATTTATTTCCCTTAAAAGTTAGTCTGTTTTGTTGTTTTTGAGACAATGATTGCACTGCTTTGAAGAAATACATCTCTTGAGATCATTTGTCTCTAGCAGCAACAGCAGGAAGATATAAAAGCATGGATACAGAGTTTCAAGGCAATGATAGCCTTTGCCCTGCTTTGTTCTGATTTGCCTTCGAATGGCTTGGCAGAAACACGGATGTTGGTGAGGGCAGAGATTTATCTTGTAGCTATTAAAAATGAAGAATTTTGGTTCATGAAAAGACTGAGTAAGAAGTTTTCATCAAAATCTCTTTTCTTAAAATGAACTCAAAGAAAAATTGAAGCTCATAAAAATATATGTGTTTTGACCAACTTCTTTTCTCAAGAAAATTCCTGATGTGAAGTTTGGGTCAGACCACTGTAGAACAGTGAATGACTAATTCTTGACAATGTGGCCAGTAGCTTGATCCCTAGGACACTGACCTAAACCCTGAAGTTCACACATATCTGTGGAGCTGACCTATCCTACAAACAGTTGGATGTTCTGAGGAAGTACACTGTTTTCCATCAAAAAAATAACAACAAGAAAATGTAAAATGCAAACCCTCTCCCCTCCTAAAAGAATTAAAACCCCACATCTCTTGATGTACAAGGAAAACTCCTTTTAAAACCCTGGCTGTCTGACATAAAAGAAATATTGTTTTTTGACCAATCTTAAATACTAGCTGCCTACAAAGAGTTTCCTTCTACTGTCGCAAGAGAGAAAAATTAGATGCATAGGAAAGATTAATTTTCCAGCAGACTGTCTGTGTTTCTGACACGAGTTTATGGGAGAAGAAGCTCATTTCTTCCCTGAGCCTTCTTCTCTTGAAGAAATATCACTCTTCCTGTATTCCAATGCTACACCTGGTGCATCAGATCTTGCCATGTGTCATTGCATCTTCTTAGGGTAGCATGGCAACTTTGTTCCTGGCTGAGGAGTCTACTAATTCATTTCATAATTATGCATGCTATTTTTCTTCTCTGCTCTCTGTCTAGCTGTGCATTGCCTAAGGCCACAGCACTGAAGTTTTCACCTGGTGGATTCTAGCTGTTTGTTGTTGGTATCATTGCAGGATATATTTAATAATTCGTTCAGACTTTGGAGGTCGAAGAGAGAGGTTAATCCCATTTAAAATGTAATATCTGTCAAAGCATTTAAAATCCAATTTAACAGCTCCAAAACCTGACTCTTACTATGTACACAAATGAGAAAAAAGCTATGCTACACAAGATGTCTTGATGAAACATGACCTACACTCCTCTCCACCCTTAATAAGTCAGTGGGAAGAGATAGGTTTGTCCCTGGGATACTGTAACACTGTAGACATCATTAAGGAGATAAAATTACCTCAAACATTGCTACTGAAGGTTTTTTCAATGTGGAGAAATAAGAAATGATTGAAATTACTCTTTGGTCAGGTTAAAAATAAAAAAAACCACAGCACAGAATTTCAATCCACATCCAGACTCCTGAAAAATCTTGCAGCAAAAATGTCCATTGGGAACAGTTTGTTTCTGGGTGTGAGATAACCTTTGAGTTTCCCCATTCTGTTTTTT
>VZTH01014800.1:185655-242506 GCA_013397815.1 Aleadryas rufinucha | reverse complement strand
GAACGAAGTCAACGGATGGTAAGGGCACCCCTTCCCCGACCCAGGGTCTCTCGGGGAGCTCGGCCGGGCCGTCCCGTGCGGAGGCTGCCGCCGATTCGCTCCGCACGCCAAAGGCGAGGCGGGGTGAAGTGAGGAGGAAGCGAAAGGTCGATCCGCCGCCGAACGCTCCGCTCTGGAGCTGTCCGTATTCCAGAGAGGATAACCGGCGTCACAAACACGCGTCCCCATCCCACCTCCTGCCCTGTTTGCCCCTTCTCAGGTCACTGTGGACTTACTTTGCAGTACTAGTTTTGATTTTTATTTTGTTTGTCAGAACACAAACCTTGGCTTTAAGGGCTCTTGTCTAAGCAGAAATATTTATTATTAAGTCAAGTTGGAAAATTATTTTCTCTTTCAAGCAGGGAACTTGTTCCAGCGCTGTATACAAACACATGGGATTTGGCATCTCGTTCAGATCCACCCGAGGACACTAAAGCAAAGGCTGTTCTGCAATAGACACTTGTACAAGTAACACTGTAGACATGAACACACACACACAATTTTATTTGAAAGAGGATTTTACAGGGAACTCTCAGGCATTTTTGGAGACTGTTTTCTCCAAGTTCAATTCAGCCTGTATTTACTGTGCTGGTTTGTGCTTGAAGTTATAAACTTATAAAAGAGAGGGGAAACAACTTTTTACATGGGCACATAGTGATAAGACAATGGGGAACAGTTTTAAATTAAAAAGGGAGAGACTTAGATTAGTTGTAAGGAAGAAGTTCTACCCTGAGAGGGTGGTGAGGCCCTGGCACAGGTTGCCCAGAGAAGCTGTGGCTGCCCCATCCCTGGAAGTGTCCGAGGCCAGGTTGGACAGGGCTTGGAGCAGCTTGGGATAGTGGAAGGTGTTCCTGCCCATGGCAGGGGGTGGAGCGAGATGAACTTTAAGGTCTGTTACAACTCAAAACCTTCTGGGATCTATGACATTATAATTAAAAATAGAAAAAATAAAATTAGGAAAGGAGCAATATTTTCAAAGATGAAAGTTCAATCAGCAGTTTTGAGAAGCGTGGAGCACTTAACAACTTGAGCTTTAAATTGTGATTAAAATTAAAGCTTGTAAAAATTTAAAATCACTGATTCGTAGGACACTGAATTAACTTAGTGAGTGAGATAAAAAGCAACCTGTCATCAGAATGAGTTTGTGTCTAAAACTAGAATTGATGAAATAAGTCTTGTCATAAAATAGAATTATTTTTTAAAATAACAATCTGGTAATTTTTAATCATGGCAATAAATGGATCTTCACTGTTGTTTGTTTGTACAATTAAAATTTCTCCAGTGAGCTTCTTAGTATGTGTGATGCTTGGAGGTGCTGAGTACTTACATTTTGGTGCGTATCAGGTCCATGGGTGGATGGTTCCTCTCTGCACAGGCCATGTGGAATGGCCAGGATGAATTCCAAAATGAGAGGCTGTGCTGTTGAGCCTTACATATCTTCTCTATAAACTGCAAATTTTATGCTCAAAGCAAATAGCACCTTGTCTGTCTGACTTTGCAGTCTCTTTCTTTAAAAAAAGCCCCACCAAACCAAACCAAACCAAACCAAACCAAACCAAACCAAACCAAACCAAACCAAACCAAACCAAACCAAACCACCCAAAGTGGAAAAAGCTTTTTGGAGCTGGACTTCCAACTGAAAGTTTTTTCCCTTCTAAGTTTATTTATCTCTGCTTTGTTTTATATAATTCTTAAAAAAAATAAAGAAACAAACTTGGAGAAGGGTTAAGCATGTTCATTTTTCTGAAGAGTTTCCTTCAGCTGGAGCTAGAGAATTAAAATAAAATATAAAAGCTAGAGAAAGGTCAAACACCACTAGAACCTGGGATAGGAAAGAATGGTACAACTCCATAGCAAGTTACATGTGTGAGTCTAAGTCCTTAATACACACACTAAATAAGATCTAAGCAGTAAGCAGCTTTTAGGATGTTTCCTTAATATGTCTCTCTAGTCAGCAACTGCAAATAATTTGAAAACACAGAAAAGTGATTAGTTCTGTGCATCACTTAGAGACTGCAGAAAATTAGTTGTCTGCAGATCCAAGCTGAGTAATTACTGATGCAGCAAATGGCAAATGGGCAAAGAACTGTTCTCACGTTTAAAATATTGTAAGCATAATTGCTAATTTACTTGCCAAAAAGTGCAAGTACTTGTGCTGGCAGCTTTAATTAAAGAGTACATATAGCATCCTAGGGAGATACTGGTAATAGATCACATATACACACACACACACTCAAGTATTTTAAGTACAGCTGATTCTTTCAAACATTAAAATATCACACACAAACCACCTTTTCATATTTATTTTTCCAGAAATGACTGTAGCCTAAGAATGGTAAATTGAAAAGATCCTGAACTTTAAAAATATTACTGTACTCAAGAGCATTGGAGCAAAGAGAAAATTACATCAGCAGGTGCCAGTGCAGGCTCCAAATCCAGAGTGAATTTCCAAGGAAGTTTTCAGCTCAAACCTATTTTACGTGTGCATAGAGTGTTCTTCTCATAGGCAGCAAGAATGAGTGGAAATGAATCTGCCATAACTCAGGGTTCGTGTTTTCCATGTGCAGGACCTGTTTGCACTGGGCCTGCAAGCGGAACCACGCGGCGGTCGTGGCTTATCTTCTGCACGCTGGGGCTGACAAGGACATCCTGACCAAGAAAGGAGAGAGGCCAGCCCAGTTAACATCCAAGAGAGAGATCAGGAAGATGTTGGGAGGTAACCTATAGTGACTGTGCCATATGATCATCAAAGATTGGTAAAAGGGCGCTCAAAGCATGTGTGCTCCAATCTTTGCTTTGCGTGTGAAGATGTGGTGTTTGGATTTTAGTATAAGGACTTAATTTCTAGATTGTTTACATGGTAAAAAAACAAAGGTCAGGTAAAGGGGATTACCAATAAATTCCATACCCCCCTAGCCAAACTTTTTTCTGAACTCTGAAAATTTAGAAAAACTGTATTTTGAGGAATGCTATGTGCCAGGCAGATGCAGTTTCCATTTTTCAGAAGGACAGCAGGAGAGAAATCTCTCAAACTTGTAGGAAGCTCTTGTATGAGCAACACCTAATTTTCCTCATGTTCTGTGTTGGATAAATCAAAAATTAGCAGCCCAGATAAACAGCTAGTTAAAGGACATTGGTAGAGCATCTCTATCGTGTTCTGTAACTGCTGCAACAGAGCAGGCTTTGCTGCTGGAGGTGGTAAGTAATTTGAAATGCGGTTGATTAACAACCTCGTCTCTCCTTTGTACTCCTCTGTCTGGTTTTGTTTATATTGTTGTCTCTCCCAGCTGTTAAATGGGTAATGCAGCAGCTCTCCCAGTACTGCGTGTTCTCTTCCCTTTCTCCTCTGCCTTAATATCAAACAACATACGACCCTTTGTTTTTCATTGCCTGATACATTATGAAGATGACAGCATTATTCCACCAGAGACCGTGTTACAATGTGCTGCTACAGATTAAAACAAGCCAAAACAGAAGTACTGCAGTGTTTAGAAGGAATTAGCACCCCCAGAATTATTAGAATCAGACTCAGCTTTTGTGTTTGTATGGCAACACCTGAGCGTTCTATTTATTGTAGGAAAAAAAGACACGGTGCTTGCTGATGCATCTTCTAACCCATGCTGCTTTTAACACTCCATTCCCTCTGGTTAAAAATAGAAAAAAAAAAGAAAGAAACTCAAAATCAGTGTTGGAGAATGTTGTTTTGTTTGTTTTACAGTGGAAGATGATGAACTCCCAGACTTAAAGCAAGATTCAGATCTGCCAATCATCCCCAATTACCTGGCTAACCCACCCTTCCCATATGTTTACACCACCTCGAGTACCAGTATTCCAGATCCCACCCTGAATGGGAGTCTCTCACATTTGGAAGCACAACACACCAACTCTCCATCTGCACCTGACTCGGACACCTACAGACAAGCACCGCTACAGCCTGGGAACGCTGCTCCCGAGGTGCCTCCCAACGGGGACATCCCACCCCTGCCCCAAGGCTCTGCTGGGCCACCACACCCAAATCCTGTCCTCCAGAGAGCTCCTGTTTACCAGGGGTCGGTGTCTTGGGGCAGAAGCCCCTCTCTGCCAGCAGGATCCAACCAGTCCCTACCCCAGCAAGGGAATGGCTCCTGTGTGGGGCCTGTGCCAGCCTTTCAGCCCGTTTTCTTCACAGGAGCTTTTCCACTCAACATGCAAGGTAACACCAAAAATCTCTCCTGGCTTTGTTTTGCTCTTCTGTCACCTTGGGCAGTGCAGACTAATCATGTGTTTCCAGAGACTTTCAGGTTCCCATGCTTAGGCATTCAGGAAACATTTGAAGGGGGTGAAGTAGGCAGATATCCTGTATCTGCTGGAACTGTTATTAAAATATTGATGTAAACATTTGCTGTCTCAATTGCTATAAAAGCATACAGACACCAGGGTAATCTAATTCTCCAAATAGCATAGCCCAAGCTGCAAATACAGATCATGAGCAAGCAGCCAGTGAGCTCAAGAGAACCACACGTGGCTCAGTCTGCACTGATCTCTTTTAGGATCTGCCAGGTCCACAGGGAAGCTTTGCCTGCCCAGAGAGGGAAACCTGGAATTCCAGTTTCCATTCAGAATTTTGTTCTTCAAGTAAAAGGCATTCTGATACCATGGGGTAGCAATGGGAAGTGAACTGAGAGTAAGAAATACCAATAAAAGCAATCTTGGATTGCTCAGGAAATTGATAACCACTATAAGCTGCTGTTAAATCAGCTTAAATAAAGTGAGTATTCATGCAACGGTTCAGACATGCACACATATATTACATTAGATTTGCTATGATTTTCTCATATAGGTTGATGAAAATCAATCTAATGAAAACTCTGGTGATACAATTCCAGGTTTTGCTTTCTGAGGATTCATGTATTGTTATCAATGAATGAGGTTAATAGAACATAGAAATACTTGGAAGTTGTTATAGAGACTTTGTTTCCAATTCCTTTATACCCCTGCCTATTAATGTGATTTTTATTTCTAATAGAACTGGTGCTGAAAGTGAGAATACAAAACCCTAATCTTAGAGAAAATGACTTCATTGAAATTGAACTGGACAGACAAGAACTGACCTACAAGGAGCTGCTCCGAGTGAGTTGCCGTGAGCTGGGTGTGAACCCTGAGCACATCCAGAAGATCAGAAAATTACCAAATACAATGTTAAGAAAGGTAAGAGCTCTACATTTTGAAGTGCAGCAACTTATAAAAGAGATTTTTAGGTTATTGTTATAAAGGAATAATTTGTTGGTCACCTGCATAGGCCCATGTTGGATAAAAAAAAAACTAATCAAAAATTAAAAACCTCTGCCCAACTTACAACACTCAGCAGTTGTTTGGGATTTCTTAAGTAAAAAGGTCTCAAATTTCTTGATCACCGCCTTTCATAACCATTTGGTGCTGGACCCAGTTAATACCTGATTTTATGACTCCATTGTAAAATTCAGTGCAACACACCACCACTGTGAGCTGCCAAAAGCATTTAAAAGGCCTGCAGAGCTCAACCAAGCTCTGTGAGTTCAGCAGGGCCTGGCTGCAGTCCTGGCACAAACAGAGGTGTTTCAGGGTTACTATGAGTGCAGGACTCTGAACATAACTGTCCTCCCTTCAGTGACATTTACCCTGCAGCCAGCAGTGAAGGGACCTGCTGACCTGTTCCACCACCTCACCACTGACCTTTCTTTCACTCTCAAATCCTTGTAGAGCACTGTTGGCATCACTTGTGGGGCCAATCTGATTAGGAATAGATTAACAGACTTCACTCTGCTGCATTGTCACTGACTCTGTTAGTCAAGAAATGGAGAAAAAAAAAAGACAAGCAATTCTGTCACTTTCCAACTTTGTTTATTGTTGAAAGAACTTTTTATTTTTATCTCTAATCACTTCAGGCGCTCTGGTAGGACTGCAGGACCCCTGCAGTGACACAAGCCTGACTGTGTACTGCTGCTGGCAGCAGAGCACTGCTGCAGGGGCTCAGAGCTGGCCTTGCTGGGTCGCTCTGAAGGAAGCCAGCCACATGCAGGACCTCCTTGGGTAGATGCAAGCATCAATGCATCAGCTTCCAAGAATTAGCAAGGGGAAAAAACAAGAGGATTTGGGTGGCATGCAGTAGATCTTGACAAGTGTAATCCCACTAATCACTTGTACTCAGCGTCAGTGTTGCATTCCTTCTAAAATAGACTAAAGGGAGTAGCTGAATAAGACCCCAGAGTAAATACAAGATGCAACAGGATGTCTGTTTTCCAGTTCACTGTAAACAACTGTCATAGTTATGAATAAATGCACACCTTGTGTTAGTATAATAATATCTTTATTATTTTAACTTACCTCTGCACAATTAACAGACACTATCACCTAACTCCTTATTGTATTTGTTTAAAGGACAAGGATGTTGCAAGGCTGCAGGATTTCCAAGAACTGGAGCTTGTTCTAACAGTAAGCGACAAAAACTTACTTTTCAGAGTCCCAACACTTTCTGAACAGAGTGGGTATAACAAGAAGGCATCAGAACTTACATACTAATTAAGGAATAAAACAAAAGATCTGTATCTTTCGTTATACAATTGCATTTGAAATACAGTATCTATAAGGGCTAATGATGTGCAAAAATCTATTTTGTTAACTGTGAAATAAACTGAAGTGGTTATGCACATTTACAGCTTCTAGTTAATCTAAGAACAGTGAGTCTGGTATGAAAGTAGCTCAATGCACAGGTAGTACTGGTAGAACTATCTGTTAATGCAACACTTCCTTACAAAAAGATAATCTTGAAATACTGCAGAGTTAGCAGCTCTCAGGGAAAGGCTTACTTTAAGCTGTTCTAATAATTTGTTTGCTATAAAATAGCAGAGGTACTCAAGCTAAAGAACCTGCCATGAGGCCCATTTAATATTTGTACTGAGTCCATTACCATTAATGTTCTCTTTTTAGATCATGTTTATTAAGTCCCATCTTCCTTAGAAGGAAAAAAACCAGAAGGGTTTAAATCTGTGGAAGCACAAAATTATGTCAAGTTTAAATGCTATCAAGTGACTTATTACCTGTGATTTCTTAATCCCTGTTTACACTTTTCCCTATTTCTCAGGTTGAAAATAAAAGTGATAGTAATTATCCAAATAATAAATATGCTCTCAACCAAAATCCCTTTTAGTGTTGTCTGTCAATATATACATGTGCAATTGACATGTAATGACATGTGCAATTTAATATACTATTTTTGTTACTGTGTTGACATTTCTTCAATGCTGCTTTAATTTTCCCCCTTTAAAAGCACAAAAAGTGTAATTTTATTCTCCTTTGACCTCTACATTCCTGAGAAAAATTGCATCTTGAACCTATGAAGTTACTTGTGTAAAAAGAAACTAGTGAAATGCCCAGGGTTTTCTGGGCTGATATCCAATCTTGATGTTCCTATGCAATAAATTTTGGTTTTTTTGCTGTGATTTGTGTTTGGGTTACCCATGTAGTTTACTGAAAAGAAAATCACTTACAGTTACTTAAAATTCAGAATTTGACTACTTTGCTGTGAAATTCTGGAATAAAGAAATTGAAAAGTATTTAAGAGCTGGATTTTATCTGATTTTTTTAGGATTTTAGTATTTAATCACTTGCATTTGAGGAAGAATTCTATTCTGGTAGCCCACGTGAAAAGCGGGTGCTGTGCATTAGGTGAATAAACTGAAGTATTGAGATGTAACAGGCAAACAGAACGTACCAAACTGGACTGAATTTTCCTATTTCTTTGCCTTCCCCCTCCTTCCCCCCAATTTCTTTGGAAACTGCAGCTGCCAGAGGAATTTATCTTTTGTCTCATCTTAGAGTTCAGCGCCCGAGCAGGCTGTGCAGTGTCCGTGGGCTGCTGGGGCAGTCCTGGGCTGGGTCCCTGTGCCTCCAGCTGGGGCCAAGCACAGCCTCCACCTGCCCTGGGGGCTGCAGCAGGTCAGGGGCAGCAGCTGCCTGTGTCCCTGCCTGTGTCCCTGCCTGTGTCCCCGCCAATCCAGCGGGAGCTGTCCCCAAAGCGCCCCGGGCTCGCTGCTCTCATGGAAGCGCTTGGAGCGCAGGGACTGAGCACAGCAGAGGGAGCTCCCAGCCCGCTGTCAGGCGCCAGGCCGGGGCTCAGCTGCCAGCACAGATCGCTGTAAACACCCCAATTCCCTCTCTGCCCAGTCGCCACACTGAAGCTCAGTTTCCCCAGGTGAATACAGGAGGTTTTGTCACACCGAAAGAGCCTCTTCTGCAAAGTGCCAGAGGTCAAACGTAGTCCCAGTCACTGGCAGTATCTGTTTTTATACCAGATTGCTGGTGAAATATTAAGTTCTCTGTAACAGAATAATAAAACCATCACTCCTCACGTCACCCTGGCTGCTGCCTTCTCCCCATCACAGGATGGTTCAGGTATTGGCTGAATCCAGGAGGATTCAGGGTTAACCAGTCAGAACCCCTCGAGAAAAGCTCAGCTGTTGGGGCAGCAGCCTTGCACAGATACTGATCCCTCTCTATGCATTCCCAGGAATATTTTTATACCTTGTGTCGTTTATACCAGGAAGATACTATTAACACTCCCCAATCCCATCAGTGTATAACCACTACATTCTGTCTGTGATAAATAATTCATTACTTTGTGCTCTGCTACATGAAATGTTAATGTCTAATAAATGCTTGGCTGCAGATTCGTGTTTCTATTCGAGAAGTATAATTTGTAAGAATTAATAAATTACTATTTTTGTCTTCTCCAAGTTTTTCTGCACTTTCCTTCTGGTAAAACATAGGAACTTTTTCTTGCTGCGTGGTTTTCTGGAGTGCTTAGTGTGAGATGCAAACAACTAAAGCTAAAGAGGTTCTAGCAGATTCTAGCAGCAAATGCTGTTTGAACACAGGCCTCCTTTTATCTGAGGAGGCCTGATTATCAATAATAAAACAGATAATTATTTCTGCAAAACAAATCACCCATTATTTCAGGTGATTAAGTGTTGAACAAGAAACTAAATACACACCTGCTCAGCATGCACGTTCAGCTGAAGTGGAGACTTACTCATAGTGACTTCCTACCCAAAGACATACAGCAAAATTCTGGTACTTCTGGTCCAATCATGTCCCTTTGGGCTTGTGTGGGGTCTACTGAACTGGAAAAAACCTGTGTAGTTAATGTTTTATATGAAGCCATTTGTAGGTTTAACTTTAAATACATGTTACTTCTTAGGCTGAAGAGGAATTTTGTAATGCCGAAGTTTCCCTGGACAGGGATCCCAAAGGTCCCAGGATTCCCTTGTCCTGGGGGAAATACCGAAAGGAACAGGTTGGAACTACTCAGAAATTACACAGCATTTCACTGTTACTCAGCTGAGTCACAGCTTGATTGGGCCTGTCTTTCCACTTCAAATCCTAATGCAGAAAACACACAGATCAGGTGGATCTTGTACCATTGATATAATTTACTAATTACAAACCTGAATGCAGTACATAATTGCCCTGTGGTACATACATTTTCTTGGCAGAATGTTTGTCATTCTTTGGGAAAAAAAGCATATAATAAAATACTTCATGTATATAGAAAATATTTAAAAATATAAAATTCACTTTCTGGTCCTTGTCATTGTAAAATACTTTGTTCACAGATCACAAGTTGAGTCTACTAAAAAAACTGTTTTGTAAATTACAGTACATTCACAAGTCACTTTTGTGGCAAGTCAGTAATATTAAAAAACCACCAAACCAAAACCCCAAGGGGTCTCCTCTTCATGCCAGTCCAGCATCTTTGGCCATACTGTAGAAAATACCCTTTGCTGCTATAAGGTTTGCAGGTGTGTCAAATTCAGCTATGGTCCCGTTGTCTAGAACAAGAACCCTGTACAAAACAAAAGGTGTTGGGGGGGGAAAGATGTGTCAGAAAATTCCTCACAAGGAATGTGGTACCTGTTTGTGTCACAAAGCAAACTGCTCTAATCTTTGCCTTGCTTTTGTTTTCCTCAATTATTTTCACATGTTGAAACACAACAGATGATAAACATTCTCCCAGAGCTTCTGCTTGACTAAAGAAGGTACAGGGCAGTCACTGTCTCCCAGGGGCATGAAAGGGAAAAAAAGCATCTGGAATTGATACCGTAGTTCCAGAAAGCCAAGGAGATGAAAGCTCATGAAGAATACTAATGTATTTTCAAGTAATTAAAATGACATGCTGTTAGTGAAGAAGTTAAGAGCAGCTGCTGGTTTAACAAGGCTCCATAAGCTTCCTGACAGTGCCAGGAGTGCCCCTGGGCAGTGTCCCCTGCACAGCTCTGGTTTCTGAATATAGAACCTGCTTCCTATGCCAACAGAGGCAAAGTCAGGGCTGGAGATTCTGGGATTTTACAGCACATCACTGCTTACATCCTGCCCGACAAGAGAACCAGTGTTCATGTCTAGAGACAAACCAGACCCTTCCAAGCACTGCTTCACATCCCCAGCAAACCCACGAGCCCGCCACGCACCACTCAGGGGTTTCACCTGGTGTAATCCATGATTGTGTTCAGCCTGTGTGCAATGGTCAGCACCGTGCAGTCCTCAAACTGTGTCCGAATGGTCATCTGGATGAGGTCATCTGTCTCCAGGTCGATGGCGGCCGTGGCTTCATCCAGGATGAGGATCCTGGTCTTGCGCAGGAGAGCTCTGGCCAGGCACACGAGCTGCCTCTGGCCAACGCTGCAAGCACAGACAGCCTTTCACTGCCCCAGCTCCCCACTGCCCACAGCCACTTGTGCTCAGCAGGTCACTCATGGGGTTACCCAAAAAACCCCGGAATGTTCTGCAAGCTGCCTGTTCTGTCAGCCCCGGAGCTCACACACGCAGGCTGCAGCATGTCAGCACTAACAGTGATAGGATCACTTACTGCCTGGCCCTGTGCTGGCAGAGCCACCAAATGTGCCTTTTATCACTGTGACAAAAGCTAGGGCAGCTTTCAGAAGCAGTCACACTTCTGACAACACTGAGCATATGCAAACTTAGAAAAAAAAATAGAATAAAAAGGAAAATAAAATGTTATGAGGCTGCAAGTCCTTCCTACCATAAAAAAATAAAATATATACATACATCTGAGCAACCTGGACTTCCTCCCCTGTCACAAACACAGCCCAGACTCAGTCTCTGAGTGTCTGCAGGATGAGGAAGGAGCCAAACATTCATCACAGACAGCCTGATGACACCACAGCCTCAGAAGCCAATGAAGCATATCAAAACATGGCATTTTATCATCCCCAGTCATGTCTTCATGGGCCTTCCAAATAATAACGGGAAATGAACATTGCTAAAGTGTCAGGCAAAGAACTCTTACTCAGCACAGCACTTATGTTATCTTGCATTTCCCTTCCTACCAAAACATGCGTAAGGGACTGCCTGTCCCTAAAATCCTGTCACCCTGCAACTTCTTTCTGACAAGACAGGATTTGGGTTTGGGAGAAGAATCGGATCACTTGCAGCAGAGGCAGAAGAGGAGGCAAATGTTTGAACCTTGGTGGCTTTCTTGGAACAGAAATAGGTGGCTGAATCATTTTGGGTATGACAGACCAGTGTCAGCCTGTGCTCAGGTGTCACCCACTGTCACAGCTGAATGGCAGCTCAGTGTAGGCTCTAGTGCAAGCACTCCTTACCTGAGATTCTCTCCACCCTCTGAGCACTCATAGTCCAACATGGATGGCTGACTGCTGACAAACCTCTTCAAATGAGACAGTTCAAGTGCTTTCCATATTTCTTCATCTGAATACTTATTAAAAGGATCCAGGTTCATCCTCAGTGTTCCAGAAAAGAGAACAGGATCCTGGATATAAAACCAATTTTCATTAGACAAGTGCTTTAGCTGTTTGAAGTACAGACACTATGAGCTGCTGCTTCGAGGTGTCCATTGCATTGCAGGGAGGCCACCTCCCAATCCCATCCTCTCTGAAAATACATTACATTATACAGTTCAAACTCAACTTCCAGCTCTGAAGATGGTTTATCCTAAATCCTGTTTTATCACCTAGCTTATAAGGTGGCAGGATGGGACCAATTAAAGTATAAACAGTTTGTTTTTCTGAAACAATTTTCTGAGTGTAACAAAACATTTTCCTCTTTGGATAAACCATTATTTATGGTTTGTTAAGCTGCTAGAAAATGTTCCTTCATTGTGACACACAGAAACAGTACCTGAGGAATAATTGTTAGCCTCGATCGAAGGTCATGGAGACCAATTTCTGAAATTTTCACGCCATCAATTTTAATTTCCCCTTTTACAGCTTCCAGGATCCTAAAGAGACAGAGCGTCATGGAGGACTTCCCTGCTCCGGTTCTGCCAACAATTCCAATCTACAACAAATTGCGGGTTTAACAACAAAGCACACAGTTAAGAAAACAACACCCAGCAAAAACTCCCAAACAACCCTCCAAGATTCTTCTAAGAGGTTTGACTGAAGATCTGAATCTAAGAAAGAACGTCTCATCCTTCCCTAGAAACCCTGGGTCATACAATGTAATGTACTTATTGCCATTCCTGTAATTGGAATGATACTCCATATAAATCACACATAAATATAATAAATAACACAGGCCTAGAGCCATCCTAGATAACTCTGGGTGATTTGGAACACCCGCAGTAGGTCCAGTCCCTCAAGGACAAGAAATAAAGGCTCTCCCAGGGCAATTCCTACTTCATGGTAAGCATGTGTATCTCCATGCCAGAAGGATGCTGTCATCCTGTCTGCTTAGAATAAGGGTAATTCTCTTTTTTAGCAACAGCCTGTTCAGGGAAAGGACTTTCCCATGCTAATTGTTCTGTCTCCAGCAGGCAAACACCAGAACTTTCCATCGAAGCATGAAGAAATGAATCTCCCAGAATAAAGACAATTTCCTGATTGAGGAAGAAAAGAATGTCATTTCCCTCCATGCCAAAAATTTCACAGGGAAAGTCAGAGAGCAGAAAAAGCTGGAATTCCTTCTCCCATCTGCACTGCTTCATAAAAGCATTCTTGTCACTGAATTTTTGTCACTTGCACTGGTGCCTCCTACGCCTGTTGCCAAGTGAACTGGGAAAGTCCAGAAAAGTCCCATGCAATTCACCCTACTGCTTCCAGCCAGGAGGATGCTGGCACATGGACAGCAAGGTGTCACTGCTGGCTCCTGCACTGGGGTCAGTGCCCCTGTGCACCCTCTCCTCTACTCCACAGTTGTCACTGGAGGCCCAGAGCAAAGTTCTAGCAGACATTCAGCTGGTAACTCACCTTTTCCCCACCGTGCACTTGGAGGTTGAGACCCTTCAGCACCAGATCCAGGCCCTTCCTGTACCTCACTGAGTAATTCACAAACTCCAGCTCTCCCTTGGATGGCCAGTCTTCCGGGGGACTCTTGCCCTCAATGATCCAGGGAGCCTGAGGAAAGCACAAGTCAGAAATGCCTCATGCAGGTTTCAGAAAAAATAATTCAAACTCAGATAAAAGCATTTTATCTGATAAACCAAATCTCAATGATCAAATAAATTGATAATAATGGGAAAAAAACATGGGGTCCTACGTATCCACCCATTTGTCTTTGTTGTGAAGTTCACAGGGAAAAAAACCTCTGAGCACAGAGGGATGAATCCTCAGTGGATATGAATATTTTCCCATCAACTTTAACAGAACACTGCCAGTTTTCTGCCAGCTCAAGTTCTTGTTTGTAACATGTATCACACATCTTTTTCCTTCCAGGTTAAATATTTGATCTCCAGAACTGTTTACTGCAGCTCTCCTCCATTTCCTAATTCTTAGTATGTACACAGGGCTAACAACCCAGCGTGTCCAGAGAGCAGCTTTCCTGGCACAGCTCCATCTGCCACCTTCAAAAGTCTTTGGCAGCAAAGGCAGGTGATTGGATGATTTCCTGGATTAGCAGCACAGCGTTCCTAGAGATGTTCTCTCATGGGAGGTGAGGAGTGATTAAGCTGATTAAATAGAAATACTATTGAAAACATGTGCAAGGCCTGATAATTGTGCTGCAGCTCTGCTCGTGAGCAGGACCATGGCATCAGCCACACAGGTAAGACTGTGCATCAAACACTTCAAACCCAAAGGGACCAATATCCTGATGTGAAACTCATCTCCTGTGCTATAGCCTCTCCCAGCAGCAGAAAATCAGATGCTAAGAACAGGGTGCATGATAGCAATAATAATTTGGAGCTGTGATAGCACAAATTACAGTTCAGAGCATGACATTTGTTCAGGTTAAATGATAACTCATAGTGGGAACCATCTCTCCAGAGCCTGAAGAAAACCCATGTAAATGTGTGCATTAAAATTTTCAGCTTGTTGCTGAGCATGCTGGACTCATGGCAGCTGACCTCTGTTTCAGTTTCTGAATACTCTTTTATTCTTTCCACAGCCACAATATTGGTTTCAAGTTCAGAAGTCATTCGGACCATCCAGTTCAGAGACAATGTCACCTTGGGGAAGACAAGGAACAAAATATCACCCACAGAGGAACAACACATATAATAAAAAACACACAACCAAAACAAAACCTCAAAACAACCTCCCCCAAACAAAACCAAAACAAACCCCCCCAAACAAACAAAACCCCAACAAGAATAAAGCACCAAAAACCCCACAAAAAAAGCCACAAAAACCCCAAAACCCCCAAAACCCCAACAACAGCAGACACTGCTATTAAGACATGGATTCACATTAATGTGACAAATGAGATAATTACCTTTGCATTTAAGTTAATACAGTTACTGGGACAAGAAGTCTACAGATTATCAGGTGTTTACATGAAGAAGCTTATGATGATGAGTCTTGCTGATTTAACACTTGGCCCTCTCAAAAAAAGTTGGATGAAGATCATTCCCCAAATAAAGTGTTTCATTGGAAAACTGCTAGCAGCAACTTTGCACACTCATGATCTAAAATGCTTCTGGCAAGAGTGAGGCCATTAAATCTGCTAAATTCTCCACAGCCCGGGTCAGCACAGTTTGCCTTAATTATAAATCCTACTGATCTACCTGTGATTACCTGGATACACCAATGCTCTGCACAGCAGGATTGATGCACCACACATCAAGCCCATGCTGCTCAAATGCTCTGTTCTTGCTGTTCTGACACTTCCTGAGTCTCCCATGAGCCACCCTTGAGGATACTGGGGTGCAGCACAGCCTTGATGCTCCCAAAGTGCCCTGGGATCTTCCTTCATGTGAGCTTGCTGATGATTTCAGCATTCAGTGTAAATCTCTTATTTTTCAAACATCCCGCAACTCATTTTAATTATTTCCTTATTAACTCCAGCTTTAGCAAGAACTTAAATTACTGCTAATATTTCCCTATCATCTACAGAAATGTAAAGCCCCCAATAAAGCTGTAACACATACCTGTAAGGCGTAGGACACTGACAGTCCCACCAGGCCAGCATTCAGGCTGTTCCTACCAATCACAGCGAAAAGGGCAGCAAAAAGGACAATGCAGTTCCCCACAAACTCAACTCGGATGCCCAGCCACCTGGGAAGAAGGCAAGTGTAAGCAGAGTGGGAAAAACCTGCCTGGGACCAATTTTGCCAACAGAGTTATCTAAGTGGAAACAAGAAATGACGTTTTACCTGTTGGACACTATGCCAGGATAATAACTCTTCTGATTTTCATCCACCTTCAGATCACTGATGTCCACAAAGGCCTTCACTCTCCTGTAGGCTCTGATGACACTGGCCCCTGAGACAGTCTCTGAGAAGTGGGAGTAGATGGGGGATCTGCTCACAGACTCCAGGCGCTTCAGCTGGCGGGAGGTTGCGACGTAGAATCGCTGCCATTTTTCACAGGAAATGGAAAGGTTCATGAAATACTTTCACTTTTAATCAACAGTGAAGACTTTCCTAGGTTAAGGATTTCAAGGAGATTGCTACTAATGCACTTCAACCCTCTGAAATATTGTCTACAATTAAGAAGATTATCAAGGAAGTTACCTTTCCATCATTCCACCAAAGAGCATTGGGTAACCGCAATTTCTATAGACTGTAAGTTGAATTTACCTATGTCCCTTTAAATTTAGTTAATATAATCTAGCAGAATGAATCCATTTGTAGGAGCCTCATTTTCCAAGAAAACAAAATGCACATTTGCACCTCCATTATCAGGTCTCTATTTACAGTCTCTAAAATAAGCTTGATTGTTGCTCAGAAATCAATAAAATTGATGCTTTCTATTTTCATCATTTTAATTCCTCACTACCTTGAAAACTTATCAGTACGTCAAATATATCCACAGTTTAATATATTGACGTGCACTGCAATGCTGGCTCCAGCAGTAGGCTTATTTTTTTATTACTTAAAAGCTAAAAAAGGTTATGTCTATCTATTTCACAGCCACATCTTGCAGGACATTTCTTTTTCTGAGAAAAGTAAATAATGTTTTGTTTATATAAACACATAGCTGCTTCAGGTGTTTCCACTTTCCCCCCAAATCAATGTTATTTTTCCTAAAAAGAAAAGGAATGGAAGAATTGCAATGGCAGCCACACATTTTTCCAGTTACCTGAACAAAGAAGTAGAGAATTGCCAGTGGGACTATAACCACGGCGAAGAGCGGGGTGCTCGCTATGATGACGATCATGGTGGACAAGGAGGTGAAGAACGTCCCCAGGAACATGAGGATGGTGGGGGGGATGACCTCATCGATGACGTAGATGTCCTTGGAGAAGCGGTTGATGATGCGCCCGGTCGGGGTGGTGTCGTAGAAGGACTGGGGGGTGTGGAATTTGTTCTCCAGCAGCGCAGCGTGCAGGGTGCGGGCGGCGCTGATGCCCCCCATGGCCAGGGTGAAGGAGCAGATCAGCACTATGAGCCCTGGCAGGTGAGGGGCAGATGTGTTATCCCGTGATGTCCACGGTTCACAGCTCCCCGACCCTTGGCAGCTCCTGTTGTACTCCAAGCTTGTCTTGCTTCACTTTATTCCCTGCCCACCCTTCTCTTCCTGTGCACATCAGCATTGCATCCACTGCTGCCTAAGGCACAGGAACATCTGCAGGATTCACCATCCTATCTATGGCAAACAGGCACACAACCATCTCCCTGCTGTTTTCCACAAGCCTCCATGAAGTCCTAATGCTACAACTTCACCCCAACCCTTCATCCCCTTCTGCACTGAAGTTTTCATGTTTTCTTTCCAACTTGCCTCTCTCAAGCTTCCACATCACCTGTTCAACCACCCCCAGCCAAGGGCTTCACAACACAATTAAAAATGCTGGGCTGAGATCAGACTTTGTAGGTCTAGGTTACACGAGTTCCTTAGGACAGGAGCTGGAGGGCAATTTTCATAGAATCACAGAATGGCTTGGGTTGGAAGGGACCTTTAAGACCACCCAATTCCAACCCCACCACCACTATCCCAAGTTGCTCAGAGCTCCATCCAACCTGGCGTTGGACACTCCCATGGATGGAGCAACCACAGCCTCTCTGGGCACCCCGTGCAGGGCCTCACCACCAGCACAGCAAATAATTTCTTCCTAATAAGTCATCTAAACCTACCATCCTTTTGGACCACTGGCAACTGGTGCCACGGCTTTCTGACCTAATACCTCTTTCCTAAACGTTGGGGCATGATGATTTTACCTGCCCTCACCTTGCAGGAGGCCCAGGGCAGCGTAGACCCCGATTCTCATGGCTGTGTTGTGCTGAGTCCCATTCACCACGGGCTCGTTGGTCCAGTCACTGAGCCACACGTTGGCCCCGATGGCAGCAGCGTTTTGACAGCAATACAGGAAACAGATCACCAAAGAAATGACAGGGCTGACAGCCTTCATGTACTGCCAGAACACCGACAGCTTTACCTGCAAAATCACACACCAAAGCCGGTTTGTACAACCCACACAAGCAGGAGTTTAGAGAGAATTAAGAGATAGAAAAATTCTTTGTGAGAGGAACTGCTGACAAAGCTTTAACACCCTCTGACACCAGCCTAACTCAAAACTGCCCAAACTCTTAAACACCACAGAAAAAGGTTCATCTGCCTGAGCTACCTGTCAGGGTGATGGCTTTCAAAGTAAGTCAGAAACCTCTCTAAAATACCCTTCTCCTCCATGCTGAGGATCTGTATTTCATTTGTTTCGTGGGGTTTTAGTTTTTAAGACTATGTCGGTGGGGGGAAGAAAGGAAGAAGGCTGATCAAATAGCAGCAGAGAATGGGTAACAAGAACGGGAGCCAAGATTTTCAGGCAGAAGAAGCAACTTGGCAGGAGTATCGTACTCAAGACTACTTTAAATGGCCTATTTAAGGAAAAGTGTTGAACATGCCTCCATTCTGTGTCTTTACAGCAACTTAAATGAGGTACCAAATGCTAATGCACCCCAACAGGAACATAAACAGATGATGTTTATGGCAATAAGTAAAGGTGCTGCCTCTAAGGTAGTGCAAAAAGGCAGAGAAGCAAAAGGAGACAGAGACTCAGGACAAAACTCAGTCCTTAGAAAAAAGCCTAAGAAGGAATAATTAAAAGAACAAGTGTTGTTAATTAGGAACTTTGAAGGCTAAAATAATCCACAGAAAAAGTTGATTGCACGTCTGCACCACGGACCACGTACATCAGACTAAACAGAACACACTGAGCCTTCTGAACTGGAGGGAAGGGGCTTTTTTTGAATCAAACCTCCCTGCTCCTCTTCCATCTGCTGCTCCTTTCTGTCCCTTTCTTTTACTTTTGTGTCCCCATCTTCTCTTTTTTCTTGTTCCCATTTCTCTCCCTGGCCCTACTCAGGAGGAATACAGCCCCTTTGTACCTACAAGCACAAAATGCTCTGGAGTTGGGCTGGCAGGTATTTAGGCAGAACAGCCCCAGTGGCACCCAGAGGCAGCTGGCTCATATAACCCAGTGCTGCAGCTGGACTCAGCAGCAGCCAAAGAGTTTAAAAACCAACTGTGCTGAAAGCTCTGTGAGGCAAAGGCAGGGCTGATGGAATGCAGAGCTCTGCAGTATCGGGTGACTGGAGAGAGCTGCAAGAGATTTTTTTTTTCCTTTTCTTTTTTTCCTTAAGTATATAGGGCTAGCTAGGTGCCAAAACCTCTGCCAAAATCCCTTACCTGAATGATCAGTGGCCACCAGATTAATGCCTAAAGCCTGCGGTTGTGATTTATACAACACATTTAACAGAACTGGATCAAATGTTAAAATAAAAAGGCTTTTTTCTTTCAAACAGAAAAAAAAGGTAGAAAATGGGAGGGGGAAATCAAACCATACCGTGCCTGTTTCAGTGGTTTCAGCCTGAATAAGTTTCTCATTAGCATTTTTTCTTGGCAGAGGAGGCTCTGCTGGCTTCTTCTCACAGACTCTTCGTTTCGTTGACATTTTGTTGGGACATTCTCCTCCCTCAGAAGACACTACACTGAGTTGCCTAGTTAAAACAAAAGAGTCATTAGGAGAAAAAGGGCATATTGTGGCAGTGCTAAAGCAAGGCTAGGATGTAGTGAATTGGAATTACTCCCAGCTCTTCTACTAAGTTCCCATGCCAGCCTCACTCACAGATGTGGGTGCCTGCACGACCCCTCTGCATTTTCAGGGATGCCAGAAATACAGGATCTACGAAAGGCTGTGGCAGAGCCTGAGCTCTTTGGAAAAGGCCTCTAGAGGCTTCATGGCAAAGCAGACATTTCAAATTAAACCCTGAGCTTCTCTCTTTTCATATCAGCAGTAGCTGGACAGCACCTATGGGTACGATCACAAAAACCTTTAAAGATTTCCAAGGCTCCCAGTGGAAAGGTGCAATGCAAGGGGTTTGTTTATCACACATCTGGGCAGAAGTTCAGTGTTGTGTGGGTAAATACCCACAGTGGTGTTACCTGAGAACCAGAGAGTTGCTTTTAGAAATTGGTTCAGTCCAGACTGAAAGAATACTAAAGGGATAGATGTCTGATCTTCTTTGTGTGTTCACACTTACTTTTAAAAGGATACAAAACCAATTTATTTATGAGAGGAAATTGAGGAAGCTAAAGCCCAGATGGAGAAGCAGCATGTGACTGACATCTGAAATATGGTTTTTTTTCCCCCAGACACAGACTAGAAATGCAAGGACCTTGTGTTTACCTAAGAAACTGTTTGCGGACCTCGTTTGTCACGGGCTCGTTATCGGCCAGGTCTGTGTGGATGCTGAGGGTGTCTTCAGCCAGCAGCACTTCCTCCTCCTCCAGCACTGCAAGACAAGATCACACCTCAGATTTTCTGCCACAGAAAAGCACAGGGAACACAGAGAAAGGTGGCTATACAAAGGAAGAGTCATGAAAAACAAAACACCAGCAGGAAAATCATACGGCGTAAGTCCCTTCCCAGCTTTGCTCACATCCCTTCTGTGCATCACTTCTCCTAACGAAATTGCAAAGATCTTGTGAGGCAGGTTGGCTGCCAAATGCATTTATATCACGTCCCTTTAACCCATCAGAATGCCAGGCAATAGTGTTAAGAGTTGCTTCTAGCTAAATTCACTTATAGGGCACATTCTAGGCATGACCCTGGGCTGGGGGAGTCACGTCAGGAGTCCTGAAAGCCTCTGCTGTGGCTGGAAGGTGCCGTGCACGTTCCTCTGCCTGGCTGGAAAGCAGCAGTGCTGCAATCACAGAGTGTGGGAACACTGTCACACAGGGGAAACATCCACCAGAACGCTTTCATCTTGCATCATTTTGTCAGAATCAAACCAAGCTGAAAAGCAACCCAAGATTAAACTGCCATTTGAACTTTGCTTCATGAAAAAAAACCCTAACCACATATAAACAGAAAACACACCAGACTCTGGGTATCCCCTTTGATAGCAAGCCCAGTTTGTTCTTGGCTACTCTGTCTCCCTGCTGAGCTTGACCTTGCTAATTGTAAAATAAATTCCCAAGTTTAAAATAATTTCTAAGATAAGAATTGATTTTTTCTAGGACAAACCACATGAAAATTTGAAATAAATTTGTGAAAAGATTTCTCAGTAACACAGACCTGGCCATGGGCAATCATTTTCACAGTAGTACAGAAAGGCAAATGCCAGGTTGCCATGAAGAACCAGGGACACTTTACAGAGAAAATATCTGTAATCTTGCTGACAAAAAAAGACACGTTTTAAGAAAAAACAATACTGTACTTGTTGGTTCATCCTCTTCGATGTCTTCATCCAGTGCATAATTCCTCAGGAATTCTGCAAAGGCCTTGTTTTGTTTCAGAAGGTCTTGGTAAGATCCCATTTCAGAGATTTTGCCATCTACCAGGACAATTATATGGTCTACCTGAGGTAGGAAGCTAATGCCATGAGTCACCAGGATTCGGGTCTGGATAGGGAAAAGGAAAGAAAAACACAAATCCCTCAGCTGCACTGTGGGGACTCACAGCACTCAGCAAGCCAAATACTACCACATTTTTGGGACAGGGGGTGAATTACTGTGTCAAGGTGAAATGCCCAGTGAAATAACACTGTCCCCATTAAGCAAATCAGCTTGGAAATATGTACATGAACTCGCTATGCTCCCACTGCTGACAAAACCACAGAGGAAAGTAAACACACTGAATTATCATTCCCTCCTTCCCTTGTGCTGATTTTCTTTGCAGCCCTTCCCTTCTGAGCTCTGAGATGATCTGAGAAGATGACAGCAGGAGTGGAAGGTGCAGCAAAGCCACTGGAGTTGGGGCTGTCGATGCCAAAGCCCTGTGTAACATCCACACGTGGTGCAGCTTCCTGGCAGCGCTGCCTCGGAGTAACAACAACTAACACCACCAGCCTGTGCAAGTTCCAGCACGTGCCTCGTTTTTTGGAGATCTCACAGGAGGGATTTTAAAAGACAGGGCAGGTTTCTGCCTCTACACGTTCTGACCAGACCACAGCGTCCCCGGGCCCGCGTGAGCAGCGTTTCACCGCAGCCGGGGCCGTGAGGAAAGGTGCCCACGTTGCCAGCTACACACAGAAACTCAGGAATGAGCTGGCACTCAGGCCTGGGTGGTGAAACAGCTGCAGTGCTCCTGAGTTTGTGTGTGTTTTCAAGAGGATCTAAACCCCAGCTCACTTTTCCCTTCAGGACCCCGTCCGGGCCGATGACTTTGTCGAAGATGTGCTTGGCCACGTGCGAGTCCACGGCGGACAGGGGATCGTCCAGCAGGACAATGTCCGAGCTGCTGTACACGGCACGGGCCAGGCTCACACGCTGCCGCTGCCCCCCCGACAGGTTGATGCCCTGCAGAGGGACAGGAGAGAACAAAACGTGTCACACAAAAGCTCAGACTTGTCATGGTTCTCACCCAGCCCAGTACTCGGGTGCTAAACTGAAACACGAGACGCTGGAGAGGACAACCCACCCAGAGACAGACACAGAACGCCTCTAGATCTGCCTGCTCACTGCCAAACCTTCCACTCACCCAGCAATCTGGAGATGGAGTAAGTCTCTTTTTAATAAGCTCCTGAAGGGAGCTGTTGAAACACAAAACTATAAAAAGCAAAACTGCCAATCAGGATGTAAAATGCAAATTTCAAAGCAGGGCTGTGGCACCTGGAACATCTTCCACATCTCATCATTTTACACACAAATCCACATCTCCACGCCATTTCATGATATCTAGCTCAAACTTAGTGGCCTATGAGAAAAGAGTATCTTTGTTGGTAATCACAGGTGCAAATGTTTCTCATTAAAATGTGTTAAGGGATGATCACATAATTATTTTTTTCACTTGAAGCACAACCATATGTTCCCTCCCTTTTTATCCCTAGAGGAAAAGGAAGGCCTTCAATGATTCCAGGCAGATGCACCTCTACAATTCAAGACAAATAGAGGGTACTCTGATCTTCCAGGGCTGGATGTGTAATTCTGCACCACAATACACACACAAGCCTAAAGTTAGGAAAAAGTTTAAGTCCAAGTGCTTTCCAGAGAACTGCCCTGCATGTTTTGGTGTTGATTGTAGCACGGATGCCATTGCAAAGATCAAATCAAATCAAGTGCTGACTTTACAGTATTCTCTTTTAGCTAGAGCAGGAGTCACCAGGCAGGTCTGACTTGGAAAAAAAAAAAACCTACCAAAAAGAATTACCTTCTCTCCTATCTCAGTTTGATCTCCTCCTGGCAGCACTTCCAGGTCAGTTTTTAAAGCACAGGCCTCCAGGGCATTTTGGTATTTTTCCTCATTAGGAGCTTGGCCAAACAAAATGTTATCTTTCAGCGTGGCATTCTGGATCCAGGCTTGTTGAGGCACATAAGCAACAGAACCCTAGAAAAAGGGGAGAGAGAGAAAACCTCTGACTCAAAACAAGTAGGAATTCATGCTTACAGCTCTGGGTAAGATCTTCAGCACACACATAGCTCCTGGTTCCTATACATTCACATTATATGTGTATGTGTGCTAACTGCTCATGTATCGTGGATCAAATCAGGAAAGTAATTTCATATAAGTGGGCAAAACTCAAACATGCAGACAAGCTGCCAGAGGAGCAACTAGAATTCCCTCTGGAGCCTGAGGTGCATTCTAAGCAAGGGCAGGCATAAGCAGCACATTTCCCTACCATCATTAAATGGTTTCATAAACAACACCAACCTTCACAGCCACTTCTCCTTCCAGCTTTTCCATCTCACCCAGGAGCGCAGACACCAGAGAAGACTTTCCACAGCCAACGTGGCCAACAATGGCAACCAAAGAACCACTGGGGACCAACATATTTATACTGTGGAGGAAACAGGCTGGAAATTAATTAAACATTAGTTTACTAAAGAAATCAGGGGTCTTTAAACCAGGGCTGAAATACACAGTCACAGCCTGACTGGATATAATAAGCAAAGCTTGGTCACTGGTTTTCTCCTCCCTTTCTTGCATACAATCAACTGTAACCAGAACTTGAGAAGCAAATGAAAACTCAGCATAATTTATCTTGCTGGTTGCTAAAGCAGTAGGATTGTTCATAAGCCTCCTAAGACTCTTTTCTATGTTGTCTCAATCCATCTGCAAGTCAAATTGGGTTAATAAGCATTTTGAAAGCAGACAATCTTCCAGAAGTATTTTGGGGCTTGATTTTAAAACCAAAACCAATTGTTCGAAAGTAGTGAGTGAATACATCCCATCTAAAAAATGTTCAAACCACTTTAGAACTGTATTTCCAGTGCTGGTAAATAGGGCTCACAATGACACAAGAAAATCAGGACTTTCCCAGTTAAAATCCTTTACTGTTTTCCCCACTATGTTCTTAAAGGTACTGCTTTAGGTCCTGAAGGTGAACTGACACAAAAATGACTGATGGACACAGTCTCTTTGCCATCAAAGTGCTTTTCACTAACGAAATCAAGCCAGACTTCTGTTTACACAGATCCTGATGCATGACAGAAGGAATATGTGCTTCCAGGCAAATTCTGTTTGTGTTCATTCAAATAGGCAAACGTGCAAAGCATTCACCCCCACAGTCTGGAGACGGCCCTTCCACTGCCACAGGGATGAGTCTGCCACAAGACTCTTCAAGGGACAGACCACTGCTGGCACACCTAGGTCCAAACACAGACATCTCAACTGTCCTCAAAACCCATCAGATCAATTTGATTTGTCCAATGCTTCAGTTAAAAAAATGGTTTATTTAAGGAATTTATGTAGCCTGTCTTTCAATAGGAAACCATTTTGTGCTGGTTGCTCTGGAGGTAAAGCCTTGCAGCCCTGTTCTACAAAGCCTAAAGACCACGAGGCACGAGGGTTAGCTCCATGTTTTAAAGGCAGAAGAGCTGCTGACATGTGATGCATGGTTTTTACCAGAACCTTTCAAACAGACCTCCCAGGAGCCAGGAACCAGACAGATGCTGGATTGCAACTGCACAAGGAAATCTTACTCTTTCAGCGTTGGCTTGAGCTCCTTTCCCCAGCTGAACGTCGCATTTCTCACACTGATGGCATTGCCTGTGTGGAACAAACACAACAACAGAGGGGCAGGAAATGTGTTACACACAACAGCACAACTGAGAACAGGCTGACAGAGGGATCTTTATTTACACACACTGCACTTCCCTCTTCTGCTGGCATGGGAAGCACAGGCTCGTGCCTGTGGGTCACAAGACAGGCTTGCTCAGAGTGAAAATAACTGACTGCAGCTTAAGCTATAGACTGTGACCTGGCAGACCCAGGGAGCTGAAAAGATGCCCTGCTTCACCCTGTCCTGGTGGGGCTGCCCTGAACATGTGCTGCTCAGCATCAGCACAACTTAACTTCAGAAACCCCTTTCAAGTCAGTAGGAGATCACTGCATGCTGACTTTGATATATCAAATTAACTTTGACACTCTGCAGCTTTTTGCTTGCCACACTTAACAAGTTATAGATCCACAGGTTTTCTTTGCCTCCTGGTGGGGTAGGGTAGAACAGTAATTGCATGGCAGCCACGCAACCATCCCTCTTCCTCTGTCTACAGTATCACACACAAGTTTCAAGCCACTGCTAATTGGAAAAACACATTCTTTTTTGAGACCACCTGGCTTGCTCAATTGTTTTGGGATATTGTTTTGAACAGAAGTAATCAGAACTGTTCACAAAGTTCCCGAGCATTTGTGCAGAGTGAAAGGTTTGAACAAGTCTTGCTGTCCATAGCCAGTGGATGCACTCCACATTCAATGCTGTTAGCATCCAGTACATTGCAGATGCAAACTCAGGCCCAAAATCAGCTCAAAAATATGGCCAGAAACTTTCCTGATTTCCACACAGCCTGAAAACTAAACACATACTTTTCAGAGCAGCAGTTTCTTCCTTTTTTTTTAACCCAAGATTACTATTGTTATTTTCTTCTTGCCTTTTTTCACAGCTCAACCAGACCAAAAGAGATACATCTGCTGCATGAGCACAGTTTAGAAAAATATCGACATCTTTACCTGGTGCAATCACTTTTGTTTCCACACAATTTGGATCAAGTTCATCGTGACTCAGGAACTGCTGAATTCTCTTTAGGGAAACGCTTGTCTAAGAAAAGAATGTGGCATTATTTCATCATTCTTTTAATGAGGACTTAGTGCTCTTACTACTGAAAAAGAAAGCATGCACAATGCCTTGAGCTTCCCCCCATGGGCTTCCTGAACAGTGAGTCATTCTTTCCCTGCAATGAGTCTTATGCTGAAATTCAAGCTTTTAACTGTGAAATTTCTCACACCAAGCTGAGTTTATCTGAGCGAAGCAAAATTCACACAGGCTCACTTGGAAGATGTCAGGCTTCCCAATGCAGGGCAGCAGGAAAGAAAGGATATTAAAAGGAAAACCAGCTAACAGGCAGATGTAAGGGATCTCTGCATTCCAGAAATCAAGGATATGTTCCTTCTGTTCAAATTTTTCAGAACAACCCATGCTCCAGGCCCTCCTTACCTGTGCAATGTTGCTAATGACTTGTGGCAGCATATTGAGGGGAAACTTCAAGATATTGAACAAGGACAGGGAGACAAAAGCCTTTTCTGCATCCAGGATATTCTTCTCATCCACAGAGACATACACAGCAAATGTTGTCAGTGCTACCTGGAAGCCAGAAAGGGAGTTTACTGCGAGATGTGCGGAATATTCTGACATTTTAAAAGCACTCAAGCCTGACAGGCATCCTGGAAATAAAAGTATCAACCACAAAACCGGGAAAATTCCTTGTTTCTGACCTTTCCAACATGCTTTAAGAATGGCAAGTCCTATGGACAAGTTGGTACAAAAAAAGGGCACACAGAATAAAAGAACTTTCAGGTTTCTAATGGCTACATTCAGTTGAACTAAGTTGTTCAAGAGGTGAACTACGTGTCTTGGGTAAAAAAAAAAGGAAAAGCTGTTATTGGGTCATGGTTTCTTCCAGCTCCACCCAAGCAAATTTTCCCACTGCAAACTGCAGGCTCAGTAAATGAGATTCACTATTCAGTAGAAAAGGGAGTGGAATCCAAGTTATTTGCTGGCTTGCTGTGTGACAGGGGCCATCCACTGTGGAAGGACCATCCTGTGCAGCAAACTCACAGTGAGCTGGAACAGGAATGTGCACAGAAGGAGGGGCAGAGACTTCAAGGAACCATGAAAAGGGCAGGACCTCCAGGCTGTTCAGATCATTCCTGCACAGCTGGGCCTTTGATCTCGAGAAAAGTTGGCTGGGAATAGTTTTGACCAAGGACTTATCTGAATGGTTTAATTCACCAAAACCCTTTCTGCAAAAGGGATCACAGTCCAGTGAAGTGGAAAACAGAGGAAAAGACAAAATTGAGGAAAAAGCATTTCAGAGTTGCCAATGTTATCATTTGGACTTTAGTTTTCACATTAAATCAATCTCTTTTTTGGGCTGTAGAATAATTTAACAACTCCCTCTCTCACTAAAACAAGCAGAGCACTGTAACACGAAGGTAGAAATGAGAGCTAAAGACAGACGTTGTCCTGACTGACTCAATTAAAGTTTCTTTTTCTATTTTTGCTATTCACAGATCTCTCTGAGGTTTCAAATTCTAGTTTCAATTTGTTATGGGAAGTACTTTGAAGTGGTTGGAAATTCTCCTGTGACAGCTATTCCCAGCTTCCACTGGCAGGCTTTATCACAAAATACTTTAATACCGATTAACAAAAGGGCTCTTGAGAACGGGGAACTCTGATTCAAAGCATGTGAATAATTTCTTCAAAAAGTATTTACATTTTATTCCTATGTATATTAGCAAGCAGAAAGCCTCAGACTTATCCTTCAAGGGTACACTTGTACAACTTAGAGGGCCATGCAAATTCAATTTACCAGGAAGGGCGCGCTGATCCAGGCAAAGGTGGACAAAGAGTTGAGATAGGCAGATTTTTTCAAAACTCTCAGCTCATCCTTCCGTATCTCCAGGACCTTCTCTGAAAAGGATGGTTCCCAAGCATAGAGCTTCAGCACCTTGATGCCACCCAGGATCTCGTTCATTAATTTAATGCGGGAGTCTTTGTATCGCATTTGCTCCACCTGGGTTATTGGTAAACACAGCAGACAGAGAGTCACAGCCAGGACTACAGAAGAGCTTTCACACATGGCTCACAGCTGTGGTGGCCCTCGGGCTGTTTCTGAAGAGGATGCAAAAGGTAATTACAGAAAGCCAGACTGTTATCAGCTTATTGTGCAAGTCAGTACCTCCAAAGACACCACGAATCAAAGGAAATGCCTGGAAAGCGGAACACAAAAGCCTTCCACTCATCTTCACTCTTAAGGGCCACATTTTTAAACCATCTTAAAGAAAGATTCAGGCACTTCACAAAAATACTACCCTACCACTTCCTTTGATTTCTTCAGATTTTTTTTTTCTTCTTTGTTTGCTCAGTTGTATTTCTTATCCCTTGAAAACTGTGGCTACTCCTAGGGGCTTTTTTTTTCCTATGTATGAAAATACAGTGCTTCATTCAGTTATTAAAATAAAAACAGCCCTGCTCAAATTTACAGACAAAAATTCACACACACATGCACAGCAAGTTATGCAGCTCTCAGCATCTCATAATGGGCAAGGGAGAAAAGGAATGTTACTACTGATAAGTCAGCATCCAAGAGATTTAAAAAACCTGTATGTCTCTTTAAGGCATACAATAATATAACTCTGTTACTAAGGCTGTGCTTAAATGTTGTAATTTATATTAATTTTCCAACTCTTTTACCTTTTTTTACACCAGCAGATTGACATTTAATTTTTTTTAATCTTCCAAACGGTCTGATAGGCTGCATAGCACAAGCCAGTTATTAGATTTTTTCTAGCACAAAGCCAGAGGGCACTGTTATATTGGTATTTTTTCAGCTTTCCCTGACTAGAGACAACTAAGACTACAAAGAAGGGAATAAAGGATCATTTTACCTTAAGATAATAAATGAGATTTGGCCCAGCTCAGTAGCAGTGAGCATCAACACTGGCTTTTAGCATAAAACTCAAACTCTCAGGTTTTAGCTGCCACCTCTGAAAACGTGCAGCTTAAAGAACAGCATTTATTTGCCCTTTCTCTAGATACTCCTGGAGGAAGACAGCAGGTGAAGGGATATGGAGACAAAGAAACCTCTTGCTAGTCACAGTAGCTGCTCCAGGAGTATGAAGAAGCCACTGGTCAATGACACACCTTTCCCTTAAATTGCATTCAATTCACTATGGAAAATGTATCTAAGAGGATACAGTTATTAAATATATCACTACATTCTTACTCATAAGTAAATTGTTGCAAATGGCATCTTATTAACAACCCCGAATGTCTTCATTTCTCATAGCACAGCTGCCAATTCAAATAACATCACCTCCTCTGCTGGTACCTTACCTGGAATGCTCTGGTTTTTATTGCAATTGCAGAGTTAAATGGGATAAGTAAGACCATCACAGCAACTCCAGCCAGCACAGAAGGCCCTAAAGTCTTGATTTAAAAAGAAAGAGAAAGTTGTTGTACCCGAGCGTTCCCTACCATCAGCACTAAAACAAGAGCAAGTGATAGAAACAGAAATCAATGTTGACAAGTTGAACTTATCCCAGTGAAGAGCTGTGATTCCACAGAACAACTGTGAAGAGGAGACAGAAAAACAGGACAGAAAAATAACCACTTTGATTTATTATCATTATTATTATTATTATGCTGGTATCAGTGATAGGAATTTTTCTCTTGATTTTTCTCTGATCAAGGGAACTGTAATTACGGAATTAACGCAGTACCCTCAGTGTGAGTACAAGCATACAAACTGCTGGCTACCAGAGCTCAGCTTCCAGCAGAGCAGTAACTCAAAGCTGCTGCAATTTAATGGCTTTTGAGTTGAAATCAATATGGTTAAGTTGGTGCTACTGTTTTATGCAGTAAAAGACATTAATTGCACAGAAACATTTTAAGTCTGAAAGCCAGTGCTCAAACTGAACATGGAATAAACCTGAAACAATGTCACTATAGCAAAGGAAAAATTATGGTTATTCCAGGTGAGATTTGTTTCACAGACTTGCATAAAACTTCTTTATGTAGCAGGATATAATCTCTCCACATGAGATTTCCTGTCTCTAGGTTTTTGTTTGGTTTGGTCTCTAAACCATTTCCCTCAAGCTCTCATTTGTATCAACTACTGGGAAAAAGAGTCCAAGACTGAGCCCATCAAAGTATAATAAGGACAGGGGAAAGACAAAGGAAATGCTCTGCTTCAAATGCCCATCTGGTCTATCAGCTGAACAAAAAAATTAAGGCACTAAGTGAGGGTGTGCAGCAGTAAAAGCTATTTTTCTACAGGATAGAACGCTTAAAGTTTGTAAAAAATGCAGTGGAGGTCAAATTGACAAATAAAAAAAAAAGGAAAAAGAAAAAGCTTGCACATCATTTAGATGAATTGTGAATAAAATTGTGACAATGTCTGTACCTGCCAGAGGAAATACAAAGCTAAAAATATCTGGAGTGGTGCAGACCACAACATGTTCAGGAAAGTCATCAGGTCCATGAAACGCTGGGCATCCACTGACATCAGGTTGACAATTTCTCCAACAGTAGATGAGCGCTTTGCTGAGTTTGTGATGGCTAAGGACTGACAGGGGAGAGAGCTTCAGTGCATTCACAATCTTCACACACATGGAGAACAAATCCTCAATTAATAGCAAAACGACACTGTCCAAGAATGTGCTTCTCCAAAAAAAAGAAAATAATTCATGGTACACCTCCAAGGAACAAGAGCTCATTAAATGGTTTTGCTGATGAGCATCTCCAGCTCAAGCAGTATGCAGCACTCTGAAGAAAACCTCGTTTGGTCTAATCCACTCACAGCATAAACATGCTCTTCTCCTGGATCCCTCTTCCAAACCATGGAATGGTTTGGGTGGGAAGGGACCTTAAAGAAAAATCCAGTTCCACCCCCCTGCCATGGGACACCTTCCACTATCCCAGGCTGCTCCAAGCCCCATCCAGCCTGGCCTTGGACACTTCCAGGGATGGGGCAGCCACAGCTTCTCTGGGCACCCTGTGCCAGGGCCTCAGCACCCTCCCAGGGAAGAATTTCTTCCTTACATCTAATCTAAGCCTCTCCTCTTTCAGTATTTAAAGTGAACCAGTACTGGTATGTCTAGTAACCCACCAGAACACCCATATTACAGTACTGATCACTGGAAAATGCTGTAAAGTATGAAAGAGGTACTCCTAAAAACTCGCCAATCCCCCAATCTTTTATATTCCAGGAGGCTACTCCTCTCCAACATGCCAAATCTTCCCTAAATATGTGAGAACTGAGACCACTTGTCTGGCTGTACACTGGTGTTCCAGCCCACAAAATGCTTCCAGCCTTACCTTTCGGTATATCACCCCAGTGATCCCAGTCCTCAGCCTCATCCCAGTAACAAAGCAGTACTGGAAGTGCTGGTGAAGGATGAGTGTCTGCAGCACAGCACAGATGAACATCAGAGCTGCAATCAAAAATCCCCACCAGGCTGGGGCGTCTTTGTTCTTAATGAAGCCGATTAATACACTGTTTGTCAGCAGATTGGGGAAGGAAAAGGAAAAAGAAACAAAAATTAAAAAACCACACAGCAAATTTAATGGGACATAACACAGCTTCTCCCAGCTACAGCATCCTGCCACATCCTCTCCCTAACCACAAAAAGCAAACAGCTCTCCAGGACACAGGCTGAGTTATGATTTCAGTCCAACAACACTGCAAAGATCCAACAGCAAAACCTTCAGCTCTGTAAGTGAGAAAGCCCATTTGTAAATGAGCCTGAAAATGAAATATGAAGAGAAACTTGGTTTCCCCCGAGATTCAGGGTTTAAACATATGGCTGGCTGGCTGAGCTCTGTTAGGCAGCCCCCCAGGGCAGGAGGTGAATGATAGGACAGAGAAGGGCAGTGCAGCAGAGCAGGCAAAACCAGCTTCTTACCCAAATCCTCTTCAAGCAGCCTGAGTGCTTCTGCCTGGGGTGTTTTCCCACAAAAAAAAGAGCTAAATTAAAAGACCTCCTCCTGGATGGATGCATAAAGAGTTCTTCACTCCTATTTTTTTTTTGTAAAATGGTACCTTTAGGCTGGCTACAGCACCTTTTATTGATAAGCCCTTTCTTACTCCTCACAGCTGCTCTGGCTGCCAGAGCTGGACACTGACACACAGCAAACAAGCAGAGTGACCCACAGCAGTGTCCAGTGCTCTCAAAGACCACATCTGTGATTTCAGCCTACTGACCAGAACACTGAACTGTCAAAATACAGGAGAAACAGAGATCTGGCTCCATGGTTCAAACAACCAGCAGGAGAAAAATGAACCTGGAAACTACAAATCAGGCAACCAAAGCTTTGTGGTAGAAGCATGAGGTTGCTACATCTTTCTTCTTCCAGTCCAGAGAGATCTTATTTCTGCACTGCTCTACTCATTCATGCTGCAAAAGTGAACAGCTGCAGGAAAATCTCTTCCTGGTAGTCCCAGGGACTCACCAACCTTTTTAGAAACACAAAACTCTCTTACATGTAAGCCTGCCAGCCAGCCATGGATTTTTCATCTTCCCTTACCATTAGAAGGGCATTTTCCCAAACTGCAGGAATTCAGACTTGAGAAGAAATTCCCCACAATACGCCTTGAGATATCACTGAAACATATTCAGGAATTTATGCAAATCTGAGAAATTCCCAGAATAGGTTATACTTAATGTGTTCTCAGGAGGCAGCCAGCAGCCTCCTCTTCACCAGGGGCTCTAGGAGAAGACAGACTGTCAGCTATTAAATGTCACCATACTCGGTCAGACCCTCTTTTTAGCAAATTTCTGGGTATGTCACAAGACACCCACAGAACAACACGATCTCAGAACTCTGGTTATTTTAAGAGATACTCAAATAGGAGCAGAGCCTTCTCTTCTCCCTTTCCCTACATCCACCTGTGACCTCCATCCAAGCTCCATTCCTCTCTCATGCACTAACAGGACTATGTGCTTTTCCATTAATAATTGTGTGATAGAAATGCTAGTAATTCCACTGTTGCTTTCTTCCTAGTCAATGATTATCTGGTGAATTCCTCACTTTAAGAATAATACTAAGAGAGAAAAAAATGTGGGGATTGTGCAAATTCCTTTATGGATCAGGCTTAGCAACTAGCCCCCCTGGAGATGGGAGGTAGAGGTGTTCCTCACACAAAGAGAATTTGAGGACAGACCACTTCACTCATGACCTCTTTCTCTGTTGGGTTTTTTTTTTAAATAGAATCATAATTTTCTTTCACATGGAAATTCCCTGCAACTGTGCCTCTCACATTCTCCCTGTTGAGCACAACTAAGAGCACATGAACTCATCTGAACGGTCCAAAACCTTTCCCAGATGACAGCAGCATGGCCAGAGCACCACATACTGGAGCATCACACATCATCTGCACATCCAGTCATGCCACAGCTGCGAGCACCATCCATCCACACACGAGGGTATCGATGTCCAGAGACCACTGGATCCAGCCAGCAGTGCTTCACTTTGATTTCACAGCTAATCCTTTAGAAATGGGGAGAAGTTGCTTTGGACTGCAGCACGGAGCAAGAGGTAATTTGTAATTCAAAGCTGCAAATGGTGCGTTTGAGTGAAGCTTGTCCAATTCACAGCTGAGTCCACAACAAAGAACTCCTGTCTCACAGCACTGCAGGGGGAAGGTGAGGGAGCACACACACGTGGCACTGTGAGGGAAACTAACTCTGCATTTCAAAAACAAACACCCTGTGCCAAAGCCAAGCCTCCACAGGGATTGCACACAGAAACTGCTCACAGAGCAAACCAACCTTAACAGCTGAGGGTTGACGAAAGAGAGTAGGTCTTGTATCAGCTTGAAGAAGGAGCCAATTAAGAAGTATGGCCCAAAGGTCCTCAACAAAGCCTTGAGAAAGGAAGGTTTCCTATTGTGCTTTTGGTCTCTGATCAGGACTTCTGCTTCCTCTGGGCCATCACCAACATGATTCAGCACATGGTTCGATTTCTTCATGTATGACACATCCTCGTTTCTAGGGAAATGAAACAAGTGTCAGGAGACAACTGATGATGAGAATGGCACTGCCCTGTGTGAACAGCACTGCAGGAACACCCTGAAGTCTGCACCCCCCTCTGCTCTGCTGCTGACCAACAGCAACACTTCCAACACCATCACGGTGTGCTCAGGATCAGCCACTCTTGTGCAATTGAGTCTTGTTTTCTTTTCTTTTTTTCTGCAGTACTCACAGGGTGCAATCCACAGGCCAGAAAAATCAGTCTCCATGGGATGAGAATGTGGCCCAAAGGAGAAGGAGGAGAGGAAGGCTGGACTTCCTTAGAGGACAGACTTGACCTTGGATCTCCAATTTCTTGTACAGGAATCTTCAAAGAGGTGCTATGGACATCCCACACAGGGCACCCTCCCCTACTCCTCCTGAGTTCGTTGTTCAATCAGTAGCTGTGCTGAACCTTTACCCTTATTGATCACACTGCTGCTTCCAGAGAAGCAGAATGAATCCCCTTGGGGAGGCAGGCACAGCAGCAGGCACAGCACTCTCAAAATACAACGTTTTGAATTCGTGGAAATTGGAAGCTGAGTACAAACCACAGCACCTCCAAAGCTGGGCCATCCCCAAGATCTGGACCACAGCTGTCCAGGTTCTCCCAGGACAGAAACCTTGGGTTTAGGTGCCTGAATTTTACTCAGTTGACAATTAAAGCATTTAAAGCCTGTTTGTCTGCATCCATTTTGTTAACCATTGGACTCAGTAATCATAAGGGGTTTTTCCAGCCTAAATGATTCCAGGATTCCAGGATTCCTTTCATACTTTTTACCCCTCTCCCTCTGCAAAATAGCAAACAAAAGTGACTCTTCCACATACTCTTTTAGACTGACTGATGAAAAATGGGCCCAACATGCCCAAACTGCTCTTCATGGCTCCAGGTGGGTTTTGTAGAAGCCCCTTTGGGGTATAGGTGCCTGACTTCTGTTGCCCATCAACAAAGGGTGTGCTCTGGGAAATGACTTCCTCCATGAATTGCTCCCAAACATCAGCCTGGCAACTTTTCTACCAGCAAATATCAAATTGTTGTTGCTTCCTGGGGGCTATGGGACTAGAGAACAATTTCCTGAATGTCAGACAGGAAAGTTAAGTCCAGGTGGAGCAGGGAGAAGGAAATTAGTCTGGGGCACATAAACTTTACAAGAAAAAACAGATGGAAAAGACACCCTAGAAACAGTGGAGACTTACCAGAAGGCATTTGAAAAAGAACTTGGAAGTATTACCAAGTGAGGTTGAATTTATGATTTTTCACAAAGACTGTGCAGATTTTTTGGAGCTGGCTAGCTGCAGAGTCAAATAATTCCAACAGCCTGCAAGCATTCACTGTGGCTAACAGTCCACATGTATAAACTTGTCCACATCCTTTCAGAAAAAGCCATTTGCAAATCCCAATGTCTTTGCAATAAAGCTTGAGGGCAGGGGGAGAACCTAAACCAGACAATTTATTTTTTCCCCCCAGAGAAGAACAAACAGTGTTGTCTTTGTCTTCCAGATCAAACCTGGAGAGTTTATGAGCAAAACCTTGTTTTTCTGGCAACCAGACTGTTAAACTCATTGAAGGATTT
Source organism: Aleadryas rufinucha (assembly GCA_013397815.1). NCBI lineage: Eukaryota > Metazoa > Chordata > Aves > Passeriformes > Aleadryas > Aleadryas rufinucha. Next base: position 207,017 of record VZTH01014800.1, on the reverse strand, counting down.
GAAGAAACAAGACTACTTGCCCCTGACTTTGTGCTATTAAAAATGTTTATGACACTGAGCTAACAGCAAAGCAATGGCTCTCTTGCAGCTAAGAGTCCCAAAGGGAGAAAATGCACTTTTAGTGTTTACTACACGTGGTTGGGTGAGGTCAGGTTTTCAGCAGTGTGTGGGACTGCTCACACCCAGCCTTTTATCAAAGCAAAGAGCAAGTGTCTGGCTGCCATTATTTGTAGCAGGGCAGATAATAGGTACTGATTTATCTCATGGGAAAGCACAGTTTCTCAATGGTGCTGACAAGGCCCTGCATCTTCAATATGTCTTCATAAGGACAGTCTCTAAAATCAGAGGCTAACCAAAAATGAGGGGAAATGCATTCCAGCTCTCTCTTCTCCATCCAGCACAGCCCTGACTTTCTCAGAAGAAACTGCACTTATCAGTAAAGTCAGTGAGTAGAAACTTCAGCCATACAAGCAAAGAGAGCAAAAGAAAGGAAAAATACTCTTTGTGTGCTTTATTATCTATATAACATTTTAAATCCACGCTGGTCTCTCCTGTAACTCATTAGAAACAAATTAAATTTCAGCAATTATTTAACAGTTACTCACCAGACAGCTGTGAAGCAAAAAAGGTTTGGGAACAACAGAAATGTGATAATCATTACCACAAAACAAGTTTAAAGCTTTAGCTATGTCAGAGCTGCAACTGATTAAGTTTTTAAAAATAAATTACTACTACATACACTGCAAATACTTTTCATCAAACTTTTAACATGTGTACAAATTGACACAGCATTTTTAATGTCATAAAAGCTTGCTCAGAGCAGATTTAATGAGAGTTAAAAGGGGGAAAAAAGTATTTACAATGGCTCACAAGCAACTACCACTAATGTTATTTGACATGAAGCAATAGAGAATACCTACTTATAACTGAAGAATAAGCAGAGCTTTTAGAGTTCTGTGAAACCCAGCAATCTGGAGTACAGTGATTTGCTTTGTTTTTGCTCTTTTCCCCATCTTAAAATCATTAATACAGCTGCCACAAAATTTTACCTGAGCTAAATATGACTCATAATTTATGGCTAAATTCATTGCCAACTGGCCCCAGTTTGTATGAATAGTTTCCAAAATGCAATGAATCCCCTGACACAACTCCAGGCACGGTTTCTGGTTTCCTAGCAGAAGTTTTCCTGGACCCCAGGCACTCCTGCACGATGGCTGTGCTCTTACTGTAAAATAGCCTGGGGGAGTAAGATTTATGTCTGTGCAAAAAGACCAGAACCCAGACAATGCACATTATTCGACACCATAAAAATAGAGACATTAAGAAAATGAAAAAAAACCCAAAAATAAACCCTGAAGTGGAACTAAAACACATCCACGCAGAGCACTAGTGGACAGGTGCTGGTGCTAGTGCTGGAAATATTTCAAATTTTAGCTGCAAAGTGGAACTCTCTGTATCATATTCAGCCTTGCCAAGAAAATTACAACTCTCTCCTAATATTATCAAATAATAGGGTCTTTCCAATTTGGCAAGGACATGCACAGAAGAGAACAGAGGAAAGCCTCCACATGGAGAAGAAATCTCCACAATGAAAGGAAATGGAAGCACAGGCCTCCTCCTTATTAACATTTTTCATTTGAAACACACTATTATCACATCTATTTGCTTGGAAACATTTTGGACACAAACCAGTGGGAGAAGGAAATAGAGCTGCACAATAGATAATTTCTTAAGATTAGATCAGGACAGAACATGCAATAAGAAGGAAATCCTCTCAAGCAGGGGCATAACTGTATGCAAGTTCTGACCCTCATCCCCTTTCCATCAGACACTAGGATAATTTTGCTGCTAATTTTCCAGGCAACAGCAGTAGGGTCTCAGCAATAAAGAGGGATGTCTCTTCCCCTCCTGCCTTTCACATGTTTTGAGTTTCCTATCTTTACTACTGGGAAGCGAAGACTTGCTCACTGCTGAGAGCCTTAAGGCTAAAAATACTGCCAGGCCAAAACACTCACGATGGAGATGACGAGGAATTCCTTTTGGTTTATGTGCCCAGAAGCTGTGCTCCAACATGCCTGGGAGGGATGCAATTATGCAGTCAGACAACTACCAGCTCAGTGGTGAAAAGTTGTTCATTTTCTACAACCCAACCGACTCAACAGCTTCTCCTCACACATCTCCAGCCCTTCCCCACATGGGAAGTGGCACCACCTGCCCACGGAGATTTTAAGCACCTAAAAAGAGTGTTGGTGGCACACAAGCCCCACAGGGCTTCTGCCTGCCTCTGCCTCGACGTATTAAAATAAGAACGTTTGACTATTAACGAGTGAAGAACAGAGAGGTCCAAGTGGTGGGTGTATTTTCACTTGGCTCATGTTCACGGATGAGCAACTTGTGAGTGTTGAAAGGACTCGGATCAATCTCCCAAGTTTGCAGACACGTTCGTGTACTTACTGTTTGCACTCTGCTTTTTCCCTGTCCCACTCCTTACTCAGTTGTTGCACGATAGTTTTTGAAGTGTCCTCCTCGTTCAGCGACCACAAATCTTTGTCTTCGAGAGGCCTTTTGTACCCGTGAATTGCCATGCTGCACATATGGAGAAAAACAGTCCAATTCAGCTTGGAAAACAGTACTTAAAGCATTGCCAGCAACTCTAGGACTATTAAGCTAACAAAAGCAAGAAGATACTCCACAGAAAGGGAGATGGGAGAATAATTATCACCCTTTGTTCCTTTTATTGATGTTTGCAATTAAGGAAAGGACATGACGTATTTCTGATTACATGTATTTTATTGAGAATACCACTTCAGAAAAAAAAAAAGGACAATAAAAACCAGCTACCAGAAGCATTTGGATGAAATTGTGGTGTTAAATAGAAACAGTGAAGCTTTAGAAGTGAAAATAATAAAGTCTATCTGGAGTAACTGCCAGAGGTGAACAAAATGCAAAAGTGGAGCTTACTGGAGTTAAAGGAAAATCAGATTTTTCTGAAAGCTACAGCTCCTCAACTGTAAGGGGAATTTTGTCAAGGGATGCAAACATCATAGTTGCCAAGAATCTCGCTGGGGAAACTGAACATTCTGGAAGTTTAGAAAGATCTCATCCTCTCACTAAAAAGAACTTTACAGGGCTGTTACCAGGACAATAAAAGTTACATGAATGGAAGAAAGAAGAACTCAACCACTGTGGAAAAACTGGGTCTTAACATGACCTTTGACAGCTGTTGCACTTCTTTATCATGGAGCAGCAGGCCCAACCTCAAATTTGCATCTTTAATACACATACCTTTTGTCAGCAGCCTCAGCTGGTGCCAATCATTTGTATACATAACCCAGTTTACTTTCCCTTTTGCACAGAAAATGTCCTTACAAAAAAAGCATTCACCCACAAACCTCAACAGGAAACAAAATGCACCCTCAGCTGGGTGAAAGGCTGCCACAATTAATCTTGTGGAGCACAGAGCTACATCTTGGTTTAAGTTCTATTCCAGCATGTGTTGAACACAGCCAGGGCTCCACATCCTATTTGTCATGGTACAGTTGCTGCCACACTTTGCAGAGAAAAAGTTTGGGCTCTGTGTTTCTAAAAAGGCAAATGCTCAAAGTGCTGACACCGCCGTGGATGAAGGAGCATCCAACATCAGCGACTCGCAGAGGGAGAATCTCTGCACTGCTCCCTCTGTGCAACACAGATCACAAGCAGGCTTTGGGTTTGTCAGCTGTCCAACAGCCTGAAGAGAGAACTCACCTTGTAAACCACCAAAACGTCAATCTTGACAGGAAGCCTGAATTTAACTCTGGACATGGATTCTGTAATGAATTTATTGGGGGAAAAAACCCAAAATAAATAAAGCAAGACATTTACCATTACTTTAACAGAACAACAATCTATTTTGATCAGTGTTGGCATATTATATGGTATATTACATGTAGGTACCTATGTCCTAATGAGACATAAAATTGATTTCTCTCAAGTCCCATGTCACACTGAACTCCTTTCATATCTAAAAACTGCTTCATATGCTGCCTTTAAATCACACCTATAAAGTGAAATGTCATTCTACAGTTTCTGAGATGCTCATTTTAAGACATGAACTCAACTTCTCTCTCAGCTTGGTTCAAGCATAAATCCAATTATAGAGACTATTTTATGAATTGGAGAAGAAATTTAACCTGTGACACCATTAATATCTTCTGTTATTAATGTTTTTCTATATCTATTCTCAACACGTATAGAACTCATTTATTAAGACAAACCTCATGGACTTTCCCTAACTCGAGATGAATGTTAAGCAAGTAGACCACCATATCCTAAAGAAACCCTCTTGAAATAATTAATATTACACTTCAATGCTCATAAATATAATTTACACTGCTGTGAAGCAGCAAGCAGGAGAGCTGCTTTCACTATGCAGCATCAAGCCATTTCTGATGGCACAGATAATAGAAAAAAGACTCCAAACCCCAACACTACTCTCCATACCCAGTGTTTTGTAAGAGGGTCACTAAGTACTGCCATCTCTATGACAATCCAAAGCTGCTTTCAATGACGAGTACTCTCAGTGGAACTCTCAAAACAACATATAGTCTGTAAAATCCAAATAAAGCAAAGTGAAAAATACTTACAGCATCTACATTAACAGGGGAAAAAAACGGAGGCTTCTCTTTAAAAAACGAAAGTATCAACTCAATGATTATCAAAGCAAAGTAGATGTAAAATGTGGTAAACCTGAACCTTTCATTTACATGGCCCTAGAGGGAAAAGAAACACTGTAAATTATTGTTTTTATTGTACTTCCAAGCTCCCCAGTACTCTCTCTCTCTCTCTCTCTCTCCTTTTTCACAGCTTCTTTTGGCAATTCCTTTCTTCCTCTACAGTTGAATACTGCAAAGTATTTCCTAGCAGGAATTATCTCACAAAAGTGTGCTCAGACTCTGACAAGTGCCTAAGAACATGCTTATCTCCAAGCTTTTCATTAAATTATGTCAAGTTCAAAGTGCTTATACATCTTCACTGCATGCAGACACCCTCTGGAATCAGGTCTACATAACATCCTTTTAAATTACCTCTGGGGGTTCTTGCAAGATCATGTCTTAAGCACAGGAATTGTCAACCCAGATCAGAGAACATCCTTTTACTTTAATATCTTGTCACTGACAAGCAGTGAGTGTTAAATACCTTCAGAAAAAGCTTCAGAAAAACCACTGCATTGCATAATAAGAGTTCCATCTGCTCTAGAGATATTTCCTTTCCTAATCATGAGTCTGCAGTTTACCTAAAACTTCTTGCTGTGAGGGTATGTCCTTTATACAGCTCTTTCATGCCCTAATGTCATTCTGAACATTCTCATTGTTCACTTAAAATGTGTAAACCTTAAGTGCAAGAGAAGCAATATTTGGTTCTGGGCAGTCACAGGACCAGAAATGTTACCCAGACTTGTTCTAAGGCTCTGCATCCATAATTTCAAGATGATTACAGATTCAAACATTGATAGTCCAATATTTTTACTTATTAAAACTGCCTCTAAGTGGTGTTTGAAATGGTCTCACCAGATTGCAGCTATTATCTGACAAAGTTCTGCCCAGGCTCTCATTTAAGGTTTAATTCAATCTCCGCTGGAATATTTATAACAGCTTGATGCAGGAAAATCCTTGCTAACAGGATAATGTTGCTAATATTACAAAGAAGCAAGAATAAAAACAAGAAATCACCAAACAGAATCAACACTGATTTCACTGAGGAGAAGCAATCACCTTAATGTTTTCCAAGCACTCTTCTTCTCTCCCAGCCTTTGATGATCTAATCACTGGAGCAATCTGCCTTGCCCTACTTAGTGAAATTTGTTTCTGTGAAAAGCTTAACAAGTTTCTTACTGTGGGAGAACCTGCTATGTTTTCAAACAGGAATCATAACAGCCCAGGTTTCTTTCCTCTCCCTCCAACTTTCTGTTCTCTATTTCCAGCCCCAGTGGAGTGAAAACACTGTCCTCAGCACATCAGGCACTGACACCAGGAAGCCCATGGAGCTGTCTAACGTGGCCAAGCTGCCTAAGCAAAAAAGAGACTTTATATATTAAAATGTGTCCTCTCTGATTACCACCCATCCCCATTTAAGCAAAAGGCTGCAAAAGGGAAAGAGAGAAAAGAAGACAGGAGTCTGTTCACATATACACAGTGTTGGTCTTGCTCTCTCATGTCTGTCAGGTTTCCAGTACAGCCCTGGGCTAAGCAAAATCTGCTTTTTGACATTGCCTGAGAAATGCAGTTCCCTTCTAGTTACACAAGTCTGAGTGAAGGCAACAGAACCAAACTCCTTTTTCTCCCTGGCAAAACCTGGGCTCAGATCTGACTCCAGACTCAGGTGATTCATTCTTTTCACAGAGATGTGGATGCTACATTTCCTGTTCTCCAAGTGCTAACAAGGATGGCTCGTTACCTGTGCTGTTGTAGTCATGATCTTTGACCGGAAAGGCCCCACGGCACAGAGCACAGACAAAAACCAGAAGATAATGAGCACTCCAGAGGACTGAATTCCTCTCAGCCTTTCGTACTGGATAAGCATTGTCGCTAAGAGCTGTAAAAGTAAATACAGGAACACATGAACACAACCCCATCGCAGTGCTCCCCCTCTTTGCACTCTCAGCTGGCAGCTCTCAGAGCCACCACCGACTGTAAGGACACCACAACAGCAGGACCTCTCTGCAGTGAGCCCCATCATGACTTCACAGAGGTCAGTGGCAAAACCTCCCTCATGTAAGGAGAGCAGAGAATAACTGTGAAATAATTTGTTTTGCTGTTTTCAAGCCTCATCTCCAGAATTCAAATTTTAAACCTTTGCATGTAGGGCTAGGAACAAGCAAATATTAGCTACAAACATTTTAAACAAATGTAGGAGCTGTCATTTCTCCAATCCAGATGGGCCATCATGACTTGTCTAGAAAACAAGATTTAAAAAAAAAATTAACCAAGGGAATTAAAAAACATAATGGGCAAATTTTACTGCTTTATTTTTCATACAACAACCACAAGCCTGTTTGCCATCCTAGGCAAAGCCAACTTGTTTTGTTTAATGGAGGAACAACCACCAGATAACAGACACAGCTTTACAAAGTCCAGTACAATACTGAACAATGCACAAGCCATGCTCTATTGTATCTCTCTCTTTAGGCAAAGTCCTATTCAAATTCTCTCCAGAACTGGATCAAAAGCCTAGAGAAATAGGTTAAAAGGGGTTGGAAGGCAGAACAATCTCTCCATTATAAATACTTTAATTTACACAGGTGAATCTACTCGAGAGAGACATTTGTGACTCTGGCCTTTTCAGTAGCAAAATTTGCTACAGTAATACAAACACTAATAACACAGTTAAACAAAGTCCAGATAAGGCAATGAATGCAAAGGGGCTCTTCATCCTTCATCTGTCTAAGAACAAGTTATTCATACTGGTCCCAGTGAACAGAAACAGCTACGAACCACGGTGATGCCAACGACCAGGGGAGTTACAAAATAGACTGGTGGAGGGGTTCTGCTTTGCAGGAGCTCGTGGAAGGAGTAGAAGAGATCTGCCCAGCTCACACACCACAGCAGGACACCAAAGAGCTGAGAGGAGGCAAACAGAAACAGCATTTGGTAAACTCCTCTCCAGGGGCGGTCAGAGAGCTAAAAAAACCCCATTCTGATTCACAGATTCCCAGCAAAACAAAGCTGTGCAAACACAATCCCAGCACTGATCAGCTGCAGTCTGATGAACTGTCCCACTGCACTCAAACCAAGGATCTCACCTCAACTGCTGAGGGATTTGCGATCATAAGCAGTAGAAAGACTCATGTGTTTTGCCTGGATTTTTCCCCGTTTGATTTTGATTGGAAACACAGGCAGCATCCAGAGTAAAGGCAGACATGCCATGACCCAGGAGCCTGGTATTTTTCTCAAAGAATAACCCAAGTTATTTGATGGCCTATGGAAAGTGACTTTCTTGCTTTTCTTAGACCCAGCCACTTACAGACCTGAGGGGCTGCTGGCACCAGGAACCTTTTAAGCACAAGGTGCAGATGAAATCACACTGCTATTGCGTGGGGAGAGTGCCTTGAAAAAACCCTTCTCATGTTTACTTTCACAAAGAGAGAAAATTCCCACTAGATCTACCTTAAGGTCTTTGCAGCTTTCAGTGGTTTAAACCTTAAGTCAGGGTGAAGCAGTGCAGTTTTGGCTCATAAAGGGGCTCATAAAGATTGCTCAAGGCAGAGCAATCAATTCTTCCCTCTTCCCAGAAAGGTGGGCTCCTAGGGTGGATTTCCTTCCTCAGAAATCGGTATGTACACTGTCTGTTCCTACGAGCAAGCTCTTCAATGCGATAAATCAGAGGGAAATTTGTTTAAACCCTACTGCAGCACTTCCTTGGATGCTGAACTGATAAAAATGAACTGTGCACGGCCCACAGGGCACTGCAAAGAGCTCTCACCGTCTTGAACCTGCTCAGCACGGACAGCACGATGTACCCTCGTTTGCTGCGCTTCAGGTAGAGAAGGTAAAAGGGTAAAGCACTCCACAGGTAAATGCTGGGGATCCATGCCAGGATGGTGTTCTGGAAACACGGTGTTAGGTCTGGGTTATCCGTGTGTACTGTAAGGTTTGAATCCTGGAAAGGGGACGAGACACATTTATTAACAGAGAGGCAGAAGTGCTGCCAGCTGGAATATCTGCTTGAATGAAGCTGTATCCAGATCCTGATGGAGTTAGCACATGGCCTGAGTAAGAGCCTTCCCAAAATACTTACCCCAAGCACTTGTGGTTAATCTGCTATGGTGAAAGGGCTGAGTACAGCTGTAAATACTGGGCAGAACCTAAAAGAAAAAGATTTCTGCCCTCCTTTCAGAGCTGGACATACATTTTGTAGCAGACAATGCCTTTGTGTTTCTGTCTTTGCCAAGGCTTAGTTACAGGTGCTGATAACACCATGTTCCTCAGGCATTCCCAGCCTGGAGTGCCTCTGCTAAACAAAGCTCTTGAGGAAAAATCCTCCACTTGAGAACTCATCCAGCAGGAATGTCCAGCACTGGAGAAAACGATCAGATTTAGACCAAACTTACGCTGACCTGGGAAAATCCCCTCCATTTATGACTAACACTTTGTCCTTCTTATTCATATGCTTCCAACTTTAATTACTTCCCTATTCTAAACAAAGGCAAAAGGAATGTACTGAGCACACAGGTAGGAATCAGGTTTTCTTGGAAACACTTCAAGCAATGCTTTCCAGCTGTGACCCTGGACACCACAAACCACATATGCACTCGTACCTAAAGATTTGAATGCATCACATGCAAACATAGTTACACAAGTTCAGACTAAAACAGAACTTTCAGTACAGTGAAGGGGAACTTGGTTTTAATCAAATCTCCTGGAAATTCACAACTTGGATTTCACCATCTGATGTGTCATCTTAAATGTGGTAGATAAATACTTACTTGCAAGGAATGTAAAATGACTTTGTTGTACTGTCATTAACAAGACAGTGATAAAACTAAGATACCCTTGGTTCAAATGTACCTTATCTCTGCACTAGAACAACTTACTTAGTTATTTTTGGGGGTGAGCTCTCAGCAGAAGTGTTTCAGTTACACTGAGCCACTTCTCATCCCTTGTAAGTGACAGACTACCCTGAAAATCAATTCCTCAAAGCATTTCCAGTCCTTCTTTTGTTTACCAACACGGAAGAGATCGAATGCTGAAAGCAGTGGTTGATTTTAGGAGAACTGAAGAGCCACAATCTGCAGAGAATCTTTCCATTTCAGTGAAGATCTGTCAGAAGGCAGGTGCATCACTGAACCTGTCCACAAACACGTGAATGAGCTCATTAAGTGTAACGAGGCTACGAAGCCCTGGCCGGGTGCAGGTTTGGCTGAACTGTGACACATTTGTCACTCGGTGCTTCAGCTTTGGCACCGGTGAAGGTTGGCACAAACCCACCAGCTCCACACCTGAACTGTGCCCTCTGCACAGGCTGGTCCCTCTCCAGCCAAGAAATGGCTTTTTTTGGAGGCACTCGGGCACCCAGCACGGGCCAGCAGAATAAAAACAGCCCCAATTACCTCAACAGGTTTGTCCAGACCTCGGGCAAACTTCAGCCACAAATCAACAACACAGGGGCAATTACACAGCAATTCAAACACAAGATCAAAACCAAACCAAACTCCAGCCCCACACTCAAACTGTTCCTGTGCCTTCCTCCAGCGAGCAGGTCTCTGGCACCAGAATGGATGAGAACATTTAAAGAGCACCCATTTTTTGGCTCATCATCAAAACATTTCAGCATCTCTACCATAATAAGCTCCTCTAGCAGCTACCCTGCCTAGGGCAGGAGATGTCCTGTAGAAGTTTGAAGCTCCTTAGTTTCCAAGCAGGAGCTTATCTACGCTCATTTATTCAGCAAAATACTAATTTCCTCTTTAAATTACATGTGGTTTAGCAATGTCTTTAGCATGTTTGCAATTGTGTTCCTTTCACTTGTTGGAAAAAATCCTGGAAAAGGAAAGCAGCAGAAGAATAGCAATATCTGAAGCACGGAATAAAACAAAGACTCTGTTTAAGGGAAAAGTTATTGAGGGAAACCCCCCACCCCTCCATTTTTAATTTAAACCTTTCCTATAAGACCAAAATGTCCAGGAATAGCTTTCTGTCTGACAGCAACCAAGAAACTGCCCCAGATGTCCATTAACTTCTGAACTGAACACAAGCTGCCTATTGTATCCAAGACACAGACTGCAGGGCTGCCAAGCCATTGGAAGGTTTTCATTTACTCGTATTTAAACAAAGCAAAGGGTTTGAGGGTTTGCATTTCTGAACGTAAAAATGCAACTGGCCAGAGAACAAAAATTCTGTCCTTAAAAAAAATATTTAAAAGTAAGATTTTGAGATTTGGTGGAATTATCTGTGAGAATAAAAGAGGAACCTTTCCAAAATTATGTGACACTACAGGAAGCAGCACCCACGTGATGGCCAACAGGAGCCTCCTACTTCCATGGCACATGGGAACAGGGATGTGGCCAAGGTAACAGGACTGACTGCTGGCTTCTTGGTGATGCTTTTCCAGGTCCAATTCCATGATGGATCAGATAAATAAACTTTCCTGAAAAAGAGGTTTCTGTAAGGATCTGCTTCTGCTCTGAGAGCAGACTGTTCCCATCCTGAATAGGAGGGGTCCCTGTTAGAAGACACAGCACCTAAAACACTTAAGTAGTTGAACTCTGTACAAATAACTTCCTCTCCCTGAAACCAGACTGGAGTGCACTGATGTTGCTATGTGTCCCAGGATAGAGTTCCTAAGTATTTATTTTTTTAAACACACTTTTATATATTTTCTCCCTAGTAGCTGATACAGTGCTCTGTCTCTCTCTTTTTTGTTGTCTCTCTTTGCATTACAATTATGTTGTTATAATAATAATAATATTTTATTTCAATTATTAAATTGTTCTTGTCTCAACCCATGGGATTTACATTTTTTCCAAGTCTTCTCCCATCCCGGCAGGGAAGTGGAAGGGGTTAGTGAGCAGCTGCAGGCTGGGGTTAAACCATGTATGGTGACATGTGCCATGTAGCAAGCAATTAATTCTACAATAAATTATTATTATTATTATTACTTTTAAATCAGGGAGTCTGCAAGTTGTGTTTCTTACCAACCAGGACCTCTCTTCACGGAGCTGGAAGTTCCGCTTTATGGCTTTATAAATCACCACACTGACAGCGTGCAGTCCAACATCCACTCCAACCCTAAACAGCTAATTTTGAGTCAGAATATGACACAAGGGCTCAATACAATCTCTCCTGAGCAAGCCAACTTTGTTACATATTGCTAAATACCCCTCAATGCAGCAGTAAAGTTACAGAACTCCACCCTGGAGAACAAACACAAGAAGCAACGGCTGGAGGGACACACCATCTCTTGGCCTCCTGTCTTTGAGGCCCCTCCTCTAATCTGGCTTTGCCTTTCTGAACTCTGCCCTGGGAAACAGAGTAAACTGAAATGTTTCTTGAGTCCTGTTCTGGTTGAGGATGAAAATACCCACCTTGGACTGTCTGGGTGTAAAGGTTTTCTTCGGACTTGCTACTGAAAGAGGTCTAACACACTGATGTAGGGGAGCACCCCTGGTCCTTGGCTTGTGGCTCTGTGCTCTCCTGAGAGCTGCTCACCTTCCCCTGGACATCACAGCTCTGCCCTTTGGTGACAGCCCCCTGAGAACACTCTGCAGGCAGCTCTGTGACCCAGGGCTGTGGTGACCCATCAACAGGCATCTCACAAGGGGAAGTACTCAGCAGCAAATGTTGGGAAACACAACTTTCTCCACAAAACTCATCCCAGGGAAACCACAAGAGCCAGCATGTCCATCCCAGCCAGCATTGCTGTCATCCCACTTACCCACAAGCAAGTGGTGAGGACAATAACCTGTGACCTGTTACTAATCCAGACTCCACCGTGCTCTGTAGCTTCTCCTGACTGCCAAATGCAGCAGCATTCCCTTGGATGCAGGATCCTTGGATGCTGGAGGCTCTGCTGGTGAGATGCAGCACTACAGAAACCACCAGCCCACTACAGTGAACTCCCTGGGCACATGATTCACTTAATCCTCTAGTACTGAAATACAGTGCAAATACCCATGGGAAGAGATTAGAGATGCTTGTTACAGCTTCACAGCAGAAAAGGGGTCTCTTGGAGTCTAAAACTTACAAATTAGCTGGGCTTTGTACTGATCAGATAAGGATATCATTGACAGGGGCCCTAGCCACAGCTTTCACTCACACCCATCACTCCAGTCTGTCTTTGGATAACCACAATTCTTGTATTAAGGGCCATCTGGGTAGCAGGACTTGCATTTAAATGACCAGGTTTAAATACGTGATCTTCACTTAAGGGAAGGTATTCAACAGGGGAAGCTCTGAGCAGCATTAAATCTGCTCTAGCACTTAGTACTTTCTATTATGTTCTCCCCTCTGGAGAAGAACATTGCTATTGAAAAAGCCATCCTTAAAACTGGTAATGCCTTTAAAAGAAATAAAAGTTCAGTGCCACGTATCATGGGCTTCCTGCACATCATCCATTACAGCATTTAAAGAACAAACAGAAAGCCTAAACCTAGGCTGCAGAACAGGGACAGGGAAATTCCTGTCTGTCCGTTTCCCAAAATCCCCAGATGATGTTAATGATGTTAATCCCCTGCTGAAAAAGACCAGCTGGAGTTTTGCTCTTGAGTTTAAGTCTAAATCAACTCCTACTCCGCTACAGAAGCTTAAAATAAAGCTGCCTCACACTGGCTTTACCCAGCAGTAAAAATAATTGCTGATGCTGCAGTAATGTTCCTCAAACAGCAACAGAGAGCATCCAAACCCTAGGAAAGACTTAGAGCATCTCTGCAGTGTCAAGCAGTTCTCTCCCTTAAAAGGACACATTAATACATGCTTCTCTCTAAATTTCTACAGCTCCAAAAGAACGGTGAGAAGCACAGGAAACACAAACCCAACCTTTATCTGCTGGAAGGTGAAGGCCATTGGGCTGACGTCATTCACACCCTACCCAAGGCTAACACAAACCTTATCAGTGACTCCGTGTCAGTTATCACTGGTTTGCATGTTATGTAAGATTAACAATCAAACTGGAAAGCTGGCCAGGAAGGTACACATCCAGTATGGAAGATAGGGGAGTGAGTAACTGAAAGTAACAATGCTTGGTACATAAACATGGCAGTGGTTTCTCATGCAGAACAAATCGTTAGTGGGAGTGAAAATGCAAAGCAGACTCTTCCTGCCCTTCTTTCGCCCTTAGGTCTGGTCAATACCCTGCCAGGGAGTTTCACTTGCATAGCCTGGGAAAAAAAAATAAATAAAAGGAAAAAAGTCAAAAGGAAAGGAAAGAAATAAAAAGGATGTCTTTCTCTTGGCTCTACCACACTGCCTCCTCCCAGGAATGAGAGTGGCTCTGAACTGCAACACTAAAAACTACCTGGGCTCAGTCTTAGCTACAGCACAGACTTCACCTCAGCCTCTCCACGTCTCACCTCCCATTTCTACCTGTTGTCCATCTCCTCTGCTTGGTCCCTGTCAATAAACTCTTTGGGAGCAATTTAAATAGTCATTTTAGGGCATAAATGCCAGCAAGCACAGCTCCAGGCCTCCAGGAGAGTGCCAGTTTCAAACGGGCTTTTCAGAGCACCATCACCCATTGACATTTCCAGAGGAACAGTGTCACCCTTGCAGAAGGAGTTGGATGCTTCATTAATCCCCAGTGGCTGCTGCACAACTCAATTCTTTCTCATGTTTACAGAACAACCTTTCCCCCACCTGGTAAGGGCAAGAGGTAACAACATTTTTCACTGCAGCACCACTGCTCAGAAAGAAGGAGGGGTTGAGGGACATAAGCATTTACAGTTCTGCATGACCCACACCATTAATAACCAGAAATGGTGTTTTTCTGTTTTACAAAGCACACTGCACCAGCTCTCTACACAAGTGAAGGGCAGTGGGCAGGATGCTGAACTTTCTTTTCCAGCAGTAAAAGGATCTTTAGTGGCTTACTTTAAGGGATGAAACAGGCCTGGCACAAGACCAGAGCCTATATGAGTTAGTTTATGATTGTGGAGTAACTTGTCAGAGGTTTTTGCTCGAGCTGAAGTTTCATGATACAAATGCTACCAACCACGCCATGCACTTGAGAACTGGGGACCAGACATCAGTACTAGACAGCAATTACCTTTTTCACTCTCCTTTCAGTTTTTGAGTTTTAGGATTAGAAGTTCAGAGCTTCTTTGCTGTCAGATACAAAAGTAAGACAGGATGGAAAAAAGGCAGTTTCATATCCCCACAGCCACAGGAGCCCAGGTAATGGAGCTTTCAGAAAAGCAGCTGTAGCCTCAGGGAGAGAGTGAAGGAGACCACACTATATATATGGATCTAAGACAACACACATCTAAAGTAAAAGTAAAATCCATCTACTTCAGCAGTTTCAGTGATGTTCAGTCCTCTTGCTTGGACAGAGGGACATTTTTTACTTGTGGAGGGGAGGGCATGGTGCAACCATACAGGTAAAAATGCTCAAAAATCAAAAGCAGGATTGAGAAGCAAAGGAAACACGATTGTTCCTACACAAGGAAGTTCCCAACTGTCTTTTAAAACCGACCAAAGCTATGTACTTTTGGGGAGAAAACTTCCTGTTAATGGCATCACCGAAGGCTTTTCCTATTGCCTTGTGCAAGCACCAATAAAAGAGTGGGGTGCCCTGCTGCAGACCAGTGTGATAATGGCTGGTGGGGGAATATCCTTGATTTAAGCCATCCCATCTCCTCTCAGTTAAAGGAATTGAGTTAATTCAAGGATCATCATAAATGTAACTCAATTAAAGAGACAGGGACAGCTCAAACAGCTGCAAATAAGACAGTCCCACAGCAACTCCATTTTAAGCCAGCCCATCCAGTTGGGCTGCTGTACACTAATAATAAAAAGGATTGTCACAAAAAATTGCCATCAGTGCTGCTCTGAGAGCAGCTGGAGGATATTCTAGAATAAAAATCATTCTAATGGGGAAAAGAGGAGAGAATTTTGCTTTTAATTGCACAGATGTCAAATGCATTCTCAGAAAGTTTCAGAAAGAAAAAAGAAATTATTATTTCCGAAATGAAATTACTTTTGGCTTTTGAAACAACTCCCATGAAACAGTTTCTCTTCTCCATCTCCTTCATTCTTCACTCTGTTCTAATTCAGGGCTTTATGACACTGGCACGTGACATTACTGTAAATGACCTAAATTTTACTGCACTGACTTCACCTCTCACGCTGCCACGAGATTAAGCACAGGGACAAGGTGCCAGCTCACACATGCCCAGCATGGAATCAGGGCTCTGGGTTGTACAAAAGCCTGGGCACATTCCTGGGAAGATCTCAGGCTGCTGGCCACTCTGCTCTCCCCCAGCTCAGCCAAGGAACTTACAACTGGAGAATGGCCCATCACAGCCACGGTGGGATCAGGAGACAAATCGAGCGTGAGCTTACTGGGAAAAATCAGAGATCTCATTTAATAGGTTTTTCAAAAGAATTTTTTTTTAAATTAAATTTTAAACACTAATAGTCTCCTTATTTTAATGCATTACGAATTTGCACATGTTGAAAGGATTATCTTTCCCATGACACAGCAATTTGCCTACCAGGTAGGTGAAACCCATCTCAAAACGCTTTATATTCCTAAGCACAGCAATTAAATTTTAGCTTCATTTTAAGGAACTTCCCATGCAACTTCTCATGGATTTAGTTCCAGTATCACTTCTTTTCAGGAGGCAAACTTTATAGCATTCCAAAGTCCCAGACACCACAGCTACCAGCTGTGTCACATAAGCTGAAATGGCCCAGGGAGGAGCAGCTGTGCTGAAAGCTGAAGAGTTTCATTAATTGACACTGTCACCAAAGGACTCACTTCATACTAGCAGCTTTCACTGGTATCAAGTTTTGCTCACAGCTCTCAAATCCAGACTTTATCTTTCCCAGAAAAGTGTCAAATCCAGGCTATTTGACTATACAGTCTTGCCATTTACACACAGATGAACAGTATCAGGTCCTGGTTAATACTCCAAATCCAATGCTAAATATTTATATTTATACTGCTCCTGACATTGAGAAATCTGTGGCCCAAACCCATTAGCAACAGCTTCCACTCAACTCATGTCAAGAATCTGAAAATCCTGGAGAATTTGAGCTTGAGTACTTAACTGCTTTTAAGTTCAGGATGTTGCCAACCCAGCTACCCTTTGAGAGCACATAACTTCATAGATTTGATGTCTGAAGGGACTATTAAAGTGACCTGGTTTGATCTCCCCCCCAACACGAGAAAGAACACAGGTACCCGTTATTTGTGAAGAGATTTATAGGAGTGGGACTCAGCTGAAGTTGGACACAGTTAACAGAGATTATGTGAAGATCTGTATCATGTTTAAATATCTATAAACACTGAACATTCTGTGTTTAGCACAGGGTGGCAGAAGGGGAAGCTAAAATATAAACAACAGCCAGTCTGGACCATACCACCCCATTGCAGGATCCTTCCTTGGCAGTGATCTCCTACCACCTTCTGCTTCACTCATCCTCTGCTGAGACTGATTTAGCTGAAAATATAATGGAATTGTTAAAATTAAATGTTTTATTACTAATTTAGGGCTAAACCACATAAGTTGTGGGGGGAGTTTAAATAAGACTCGTACACATGCTACAAGTGGTACACTATTTGTCATCTTCCTTGAAAGAAATATTTCTGCCTTACTACAGCTATCCTGAGTCATCTTCAGCTACAAAAAATTTAAGCATGATGCAGCAAAAGGGGAAGTTATGCAGAGGGGGAACTTGTGACACTTTGAACCAGCAGAGCAGGAAAATGCATTTCCAGACAGCAGCATGACTTTTAGCCCAAATCCACCAAAATTTGACAGAATGACTCAAGGTGAAGGAATACCCACAGACCTAAAGGTTAAAGGGGTGCTTTGTACAGGACTATCACAAAGCCAAGACTGAGGTATTGTTTACTCTTGAGAGTTGCTGCAACTTCCTGCTGGATTACTCAAGAGCCTCTGGATGAAGAAGGAGCCAGCGCTCCACGTGGGATGAGGAAAAACCAGACAACTGTCAGGATACCAAGACACAGGGTGAGCAAGGAAACCGAGCTGTCAGCTGAGCAGGATCAAAAGGAACTGAGAAATTGTGGTCTCCCCTTTGAAATGTTCTATCACTTGTTCTCTCATTTCCCATTTATGCTGTTAAAAAAAAAACCCACAACACCCAAAACACAAGCTTGCTGGTTAAGCCCAGGCACTGTGCCTGTCTGCAGATCAAGGTGGTTATTTGTCCCTCATCCCAACACTACCCAACAGCAGGGCTGAGCACCCAATGTTTTAATCTCACAGCAGCCACTGTGCCATTTCTTACCCAGAGAGGCTGAGCTAAGGAAAGACGAGGTCCCTCTCCACTGGAACAGAATTTGGTTTTTTCCAATTTTGTGCTCTTTAATCACTAGGCTGAAACACTTGTGCACCAAACACTCCCCAGGAGATCACTCTGCTCTCGACTCAAAGAAGCCACTCACGTTTTACTACAGTGGAGGACACAACCAACAAAAAAGTGATAATTCACCCGTATCTGCCTCTCAAAACAGAGATTGTGGGTCACGTTAATTGGCACACCTATTTAGCACTCTTACTATCACACAGCAAATATGTGACACAATAAATAGGAGGCAATTATGGGCACTGGTGAGGAACACACCTAAGGCCTGCCTTGTGTGGGTATGTGCTATCACATTCATCTCCTCCCCAAAGGCATTTAGCATGGGAACACTGCTAGGAGATATTAAGAGCTGAAGTAGACAGTAAGATTCCAAGTGTCTAGATGAAGAGATTGTTCATACTGCACTATGAAAACATAATATTCCAGTTGTTCTTCTTTTATGTATAAATAACCTACATTTGTTTTAGCAATTTGCTGATTCCATGTTCAACAGGTAAAGCAGTAGCTGGAAGCTAAAAGCTGTTATAGATTTCTAATGTGATCTACAGTGTTCCCTTTCATTTCTTATTTCTGAAATGGGCTGAACAGGAAATTATTTTGCCTCTTCAAAAAACCACAAAAAATGCAACCAGCAAAATTTCCAGCAGATTTCCCCACCCTGAATCAGGGTGAGGAGTTGAAACTTAAAACTTTCGATAAGCCAAAAAAATCCAAGATAAATCAATCATCTGTTAAAGTTGATATATTTCAAGGTAAACATTTTCATGAGCTAATTCTGAACTATTTTGGTTTTATTCTGATCCCCTTTTAACAGAAGAGTATTGTAGTTGATTTAAACTCCAAAACAAAGAACTGTTTAAATTGGAACAGCATGGTTCCTTTCACTCTAAACAGTTTTAAAACTGACACACCAATACGACATTAAGCTTCCAAAAATATCTAGATTTTCTTTGACAAAAAATGGGGAGTCCAAGTTCATCAGCTAATGAAAAAGTGAACATTAATACTNCTTTTATGTATAAATAACCTACATTTGTTTTAGCAATTTGCTGATTCCATGTTCAACAGGTAAAGCAGTAGCTGGAAGCTAAAAGCTGTTATAGATTTCTAATGTGATCTACAGTGTTCCCTTTCATTTCTTATTTCTGAAATGGGCTGAACAGGAAATTATTTTGCCTCTTCAAAAAACCACAAAAAATGCAACCAGCAAAATTTCCAGCAGATTTCCCCACCCTGAATCAGGGTGAGGAGTTGAAACTTAAAACTTTCGATAAGCCAAAAAAATCCAAGATAAATCAATCATCTGTTAAAGTTGATATATTTCAAGGTAAACATTTTCATGAGCTAATTCTGAACTATTTTGGTTTTATTCTGATCCCCTTTTAACAGAAGAGTATTGTAGTTGATTTAAACTCCAAAACAAAGAACTGTTTAAATTGGAACAGCAGGTTTCCTTTCACTCTAAACAGTTTTAAAACTGACACCAATACGACATTAAGCTTCCAAAAATATCTAGATTTTCTTTGACAAAAAATGGGGAGTCCAAGTTCATCAGCTAATGAAAAAGTGAACATTAATACTGCTTCACATTTGATCAAGTTCTTGTTTTGAACTGCAAAGCTGGATGCCATTCATTAGTTTGGTGCACAGGCTGGGAACTGCCTTTCACCTTGTTCTACCTTCTTCAAATGCAGCAGGAGAAACCCCAACTTTTGTGGGCAGATTTCAAACAGAAGCCTCTACCTACATTTCCTTACGGAACAACCTATTTGCACAGCAAATCATTTCAAGGTGGCTGTCACCTACCTGGTCATCACTTAAAATATCCCATAAAATCAGTGCACTGTGTACACTCCTGCTGACAGAAAATACTGCCAAAAATAGGGTGATCATTGAGTTCAACCTGCTGGTCATGGAGTCACAGTGTTACATTTCACAGAGTTGTTCAGTACCATTATTTAAAATTAAACAGATGGAAAATTGTTCTGACCTCAAGCAACTGTGGAAGAAGAAAGAAAACAGGTCCACAGAGAGCACAGATGCCCCAGAGAGCAGCACAGAGGGCACCATGCTGGTGCTAGAGTGTAACACTACAGCATAAAGTACATAGTGATGCACTTACTTCATACTTCCAACCAGGAAAACTGTCTGGATATTTACATTAACATATCAATGAACTGTTACAAGAGTTGTTGCACTGCCAGCCTTCCTTGAGAAGCTAAGACCTGCTTCTGGAGGCAGCCAATAGACCAGGGCACGAAGTCGATCTGTTTGTGCTTGTTCCTGTTCTAGAAGTGTTTATGGTAGAAATAATACACAAAAATACTTGTTTGAGCAAGCTAATCTTCCAGCTGTTGTGGCAGAGAGAGTGCAGAGCGCTTGGAAATGAAATACAAACAAAGAAATGTAACCAAGGGGCTTAGGAGCCAAGCTCCTCTTTTAAATACTAATATTGGGACACATATTGAAAGATAATTAGTTATCTGAGGATGGAACTCAGCAAAAAGTGCTCGGAGCCAACTGCTTGTGCTGTCCTGTAGCAGCTTTCCAGCCGGGATGCAACTTCAGACATTCCTTTTCATCCCGGCTCCTCATTTGAAAAAAAAAATCCCCCTTGAGCTAAAGCAGTGTAAAAGAAAGGGACACACAAAAACTGATTAACTGGGGGGCAGTGCCAGATTCACCAAACGTGCTCAAATCCCCATGGCTTCTCGTGGTCCGAGTGCCTGCCTACACAGCAGAGAGGCAAACAGCGCGCTGTACCTTGGGGAAACCCGGGAACAGCACTTACACACTCTCACCATCAGAGCAGACCACGGCAGCAATTTCCAAACTTCAGTGCTTACAAACCCAGTGCCCGGTGCAATGAGCCTTTCCAAAGGGCTGAGGGCTCCAAGTACACACAGAAGTCACCGCAATCCTCCGCGGCTGGCGACCACCCTCGGCTGCCACGAACCCATCCCACTTTTAGCACTAACAGAGCACTGAACGGGGAACACTTTGCCAGCCATGGGAGTGACTCCGAAGAGCAGAACACGCGCTAGAACAGAAAGGAACGGCCTGGGGTTCATCAGTGTGAGGTCCAGAGGCGGACTGTGCTGGGAGAGCTGCATCCCCCGTGGGATGCTCTGGGCTTGGGGGGGTCTTGGCTCTGGTGTGGAGATGCTGAAGGGCGAAGAAGAGAACGGCCCTTCTGCTGCTCCTGCCCGAGAGAAGGCACCGCACCGCCGGCCCTGGGACGGCCCCGCGACCGAGGGACGGTGCCGCCCGGCCCCTCGGCAGCCGCAGGACCGGGGGACACACGGGAAGCGCCGGGCGGAGCGGGCACGGCGCTGC
>VZTH01014800.1:118532-185578 GCA_013397815.1 Aleadryas rufinucha | reverse complement strand
GGAGGAGCCCGCACCGGCCCTGCCCGCGCCCCTCGGGCCGGGACGGGCCCGACAGACGGGCCGAGGGCTGCCCCGGGCGGTGGCGGAGCCCGCTCCGAGGAGGGGTTGGTGTTCCTCTGCTCCTGAGCCCGGGCACCTCACGCCGTGGGTGACATCCCAGCCCCCCAGCTCAGCGTGCCCTCCTGGGACAGCCACTGCTCGTGGAGGGGGGCTTTGGTGGTACCCACGTGTGAGGAAGAAGCTGTGGAAAGCCCCATCCCTGGAAGTGTTCAAGGCCAGGTTGGACGGGGCCCTGAGCAGCTTGGTCTAGTTAGTGGCATCTCTGCCCATGGCAGAGGGTTGGAACGACATGATTTTAAGGTCCTTTCCAAACCAAATCGTTCTATGATTCAAGTGAAGGGTGTGCTGAAGAGTGCGCAGAGCTGGGCCACCTGCTGGCTTTGGGCTTAACGTGTCCATCCATCCACACCACTCAGGCTAATGTTATCATGGAGAGGCTTCTTGTCTCCCCTTCAGAGCCCTGTGGAGTGTGATTTCCCCAGCAGGACTTAAGTGAGCATCACATCGCTTCTCCATCCATCTACAGCCTCTTTCTTGATGCTGATTGCTTCTGCTGTAGACATGTGATTAAACCCGTGGCATGGATCCATTTTCAAAAGCCTTCAGTCAATATATTTTCATGATTATATGTAACTAATAGGTTTCATAGTGTAGCACCTTGGACACAATCTGGATTTCACCTCCCCGTGATGCAGAAGCACTGTTTGCTTTCCTCTTTATTAGGACTTCTACAGTATTATCGACCTTCCAACACCTGCTGTTTGTTCACCCACTTGCTGCAGCATCTGGTTCGATTAACATCATCTCACACAAAGTAACCCTGCTGCCACAAATCAATATTTTAAGAGTCTGGGTTTCGTTTTTGTAACATGAGGAACCCTCAGGTAGAAGGGTGTGGTCAAAAATGTTCACCAGAACGAAAAGGAGTAGAATAGAATCATAAATCATAGAATTATAGAAACATAGAGAATCAGAGAAACGTAAATCAGAGAATCAGAGAATCACAGAATGGTTTGAGTTGGAAGGGAGCTTAAAGGTCATCTGGTTCCAACTCCCTGCCATGGGCAGGGATGCCACCCACTTGATCAGGTTGCTTAGGACCCCTGGTCTTGAACACTTCCAGGGATGGGGCATCCACTGCTTCTCTGGGCAACCTGTTCCAGTGTCTCAGGGAAGGGCAGTGCTGCTGTGTCCCAAAAATATATCATCCCTAAAAAAAAGTATTCTGTTAATCTTTTATGGAGATACTGGGACTGTTTCCCACCCAAAGTGCTATCAGAGAAAGCCATGAGCACTGCTGAGAATTTGCTTTAGACATTTACTATAACCTGGCTAAAGGTGTGCTGTTCTCATTAGTGTGAATGGGAGATAAGCTCTTGCCCGAGATAGGGTTCTTGGGTGATTGCCTACAAGATCTGAAATGTCAGACTGAACCAGGCTAATCAGCACAATCACATTGCAACCCTCTGCAGGAAATGCTAGAGAAGCCCTTGCCA
Organism: Aleadryas rufinucha; assembly: GCA_013397815.1. Classification (NCBI taxonomy): domain Eukaryota; kingdom Metazoa; phylum Chordata; class Aves; order Passeriformes; genus Aleadryas; species Aleadryas rufinucha. Next base: position 184,022 of record VZTH01014800.1, on the reverse strand, counting down.
ACTGGGTGAATGAGATCTTTTAAGGACGCAGTGGGTTGGCCTTGCAAGTCTTACAGCAAAACTTTTGTTCAGTGGAATTGCACTGCAATAAAAGTTTTAAGAAAACTCAGAAATATCTGGGAGTTACTCCTTTATGGCTCCTTAAATCTCCTCTCCTGCAACAACCTGTGAGAACAGCTGCTTCAAGAGAAGTGCTGAGAATTTGATGCCTCCTGACACATAGACGTGCTCCACTGGGTTTCTTCCACCAAGGAGCAGGATTTGGTGCAGTTTGAGAATGTGCTCAAAATTAGGACCAGCTCTGACATTATGAGATATCACAGGTACAGAGGCACCTCACAAACAGCTGCTGTAGGCTGTGTATACAGGAGGGGAGAGGTTTATTTTATCAGTGTGCTGCACAGTCAAATTGGCATGTGAATTAATTCCTGATTAAATTATTGACTTTGGTGGTTCTATTGAACCTCATGCTTTTTCCACCATATCCATAGAGGAAGGTCCTGAATTAGGGTATTTCCCTTGGTCTTACAAGACTCTAAAGTAAGGTGCCCTAAATAATTCTGCCACTTGTTTCATGTTCCTAATTAATGGTGGGCAGCTTCTGCTGTCAGTAGCAGTTCATGCCATTACAGATGGATGGTAGTGATGAGTGGGTGCCAGCTGGGGTGCATCCCTTCTGAGCTCGAGGGGAGCCACTGGGCAGCCCAGACCTCACAGCAGATTCTGTGACTTGCACTGGCTTTGCACTGGCTTCCGTGTGCTGGCTGGCAAAGCAGACAAGCAGGGAGGGAAAAATCAAAGGCAGGAATTAAGGAAGTATTAACTGCTCAGACAGACAAGATGGAGGGGGAAGCTTAAAAGCTGCTGGGAAGGGCCATGGTAAAGGATTCTGCTGAAACTAGTGCAAAGCAGAGCCTGAAGCACTATCATGGGCAGCTCACTTTGGTCCTGCTTCCTTTTAATGATGGGAACGGAGATGGAGGTACCTAGAATGTGTCATTACTCCTGTGGTGTTCCCCCAGATGCAGGCTGGCTCTGCAGGAAAATGAAATTGCACCTTTGGTGCACATGTCAGGGAGTCATGAACTCCCCTTCTCTCACCGGATATTTATTCTTTATTCTGGGCAGTGGCAAGATCTGATCTGGATCCATTCAGCAATAATGTATTTGAATCTTCTTTTTCATGCTAGCTGCACAGTAAGGGACTTTTCACCTGCTAACCCCTCGAGCAGGTCAAGCCAGAGCAATCAGGAAGCACCTCCAGGCACCCTCGGGCCGTGCAGCAGAGCCTGGATATTAACTGGAGCGATTGACTGGGGCAGGACAGGAGGTAACGTGAGGGAGAAGCTGTTTGTGTAAGCACAGTGCCAGGTATGAGGCAGGCTCCTTTCCACGTCACACCTCATGCTAATTCTCAAAGCATTAACAGCAGGATGAAGTGTGGCCGACTCCTGAAGAGATCTGTATAAAGGAGCACATTCAGAGCTGAGGGCTGGGGATGGCTTGAGCATGTGCAGCTCTGGAAGTCGCAGTTTTAGGGTTAGTTTACTATAAATATCACCTTCTTTCTCTGCTTGGAACAGCAGAGGCTCAGCTTCCTTTCCAAGACTCACAGAGGTGTCACATTTTACGGATGGTAAGGAAAAGAGCCTGCCAAAGAGGGTGCATTTACAGTAAGGCCCTATACATTTACTTCATAAAAAAAGGGGGGACACCTTGTTTTAACACACATAAGGTGGGAACTTGTAACAAACTCTGCTTAAAGTTAACACTGAATGAGTAGCAGCAGACTTGGGCTTTCTTCTTCTCAATGCTGTTGCAAATACATCCATCTCCCTTCTTGCAGGAAAGGATTTAATTTCCTCATTTCTGGAATGTGCAATGAGCAGTTTAGAAGTCCCATGATAAAACAGATGAGGGAGGGGGCTGGGAATGTGCAGCCCCAGTTTTTAGTCACTGCACTGCTTTTAGGCATGTATCAGCTACATGGCTTTGTAGGAGTGGAAGGCAAGATTCCCTGGCTGGAGGTACAGAGGTGGCAGTTCCCTGGGAAGCCAGCACAGGGAACTTGGGTCCACACTGCATTTGGCCTGGAGCTGCACTGTAAGGGCAGTCAAGCTGCAGGGTGAGGTGGGGTCACATAGTTCATCAAGTCTCTGAGAAAGGAGAAAATGGTGTTTGTATGACTCCTCCAGGACACCGTGTGTAATACCAACCTCCCCTGTTCCATGAGTGCTCCTGCACGTCATGCTGAGAGCAGTGAGCAGGAGAAGAACCTAGACATGCTGAGAACTGCCGAGATCACCCCAAAGTGAGCCTGGAGCTGCTCCAGCTGTGAGCAGCTGAACTTTAAATGCACTGGACATCTCTCTCACCTGCTAGATAATTCCACAGGTGCCTACAGAGGTTGGCAGGAGCCGTGGCGGGTGCAACACACCCTGGCTTGTGGGTGGCTCGGCTGCAGGTGGAGCTCAGAGTGATGGACAAACAGCCACAGACAAGTGACACGTGGCACTTGGGCCTTCTGGAGCTAAGGCCCAAACCATCCTACTTCAGCCCCTGACACAATCACCACGGCTTATCCTCTGCCCCGCCAACTCGGCCACCCCCTCACAAACCCCTCCTGCTTTTAATGGGCTCAAGCTGTTTGGGATTTCACCACAAAATGGGCACGCAGTGGTTGCATAAATACAAACACCTGGTCCTGCTTTGTATGAACAAACGTGGAGTTGTCACCAGCCCTTGGCCACACGGAGCTGATGGCACGTGGCAGAGCAGTTCTGTGCTGCCTTTGCAGGTGTCAGCATGGCACATGCTGTCCACTTCAATGTATATTCTTTGTAGAATGACTCCTGTGCTCACTTCTTCCTGGTTTCCCCCAAAAGAGCTGGATTCTGCTTTCTGTTTCCACAAAATAACTGTTAGCACAGTAAGTAATTAAGTGGTTTAACCACCCTTTCCAGTTCCCAGCTGGAGCTGCTGGGGTGTTTGGCTGCATTATTTCTAGTATTAAATAGATATGGAAAGATAATCTATTCAGGACCTCTGAAAGCTTGCCAATTATGGCATCCAGGGACTCAAGCAATAATAGAAAACACCAGAGGCTGCTGCAGGATTATAGTAGTGTGCTGTAAACGTAGCTAAAGCATTGAATACAACATGTAAAAAACGAACTTACGGTCCAATCACCCTCAATCGTGAAAATGCCAGCGAGGCTCTCGCTGATGACCACACCAAAGCAAACAGGAACAGCAGGTTTCGGGGACCTCAGGTGCAGCCTGAGCTCGTGCTCACAGATCTCCCTGCGGAACTTCCCACTTCGTGGCATTGCCATCTAGTGACAGGCACTCAGCCTGCGCCCGGCGAACCCCCAACCCCTGTGCGATGGCACAGGGCTGGATTCATCCTCCTCCTCCTCGTCGCACGCTGGGCCGGGCAGAGGTTGCACAGCCCTCTGGAGCTCACGGGCTGTGCATGGAGCGGGGCCGCTGGGAGTGCACAGCCCCGCAGGGCACCCTGCGCTGTGTTGTACCTGTGCTTAAAAGGATGTGCAGGGACCAGCACGATTCTCGGGTGCTGCCGCAGCCTCCGAGATGCCAGAGAGCCCCAGGATTGTCCCTGGATGGGTCGTTGTCTCCCTGGGTTTTGCACAAGCAGCCGGGGAGCAGCAATGCCCGTGGGTGAGGAGCACGGTGGCTTTGAGCGGCTCCAGAGCACCAAGCACACAGGGCTCTGCCACAGTGGGAGAAATTCTTCCTCTCCTCCTCCCATAATTGGGATTTTTATAAATTCAGTGATTGAAAATCCCCTCAGAATTAGAAACTATTTGGCCAAGAAGGTAAAATCTAGCTTGTGTGAGCAATAGTGTGGCCAGCAGGGTCACGGCAGTGACCATACCCCTGTACTGAGTGCTGGTGAGGCCACACCTCGAATTCTGGGGTCAGTTTTGGGCCCCTCACTACATTAAAGACATTGAGGGGCTGGAGGGTGTTCAGAGAAGGGAATGGAGCTGGGGAAGTATCTAGAGGACAAGTCTGATGAGAAGTAGCTGAGAGAGCTGTGGGAGCTCAGCCTGGAGAAAAGGAGGTTCGGGAGGAACATCTTCGCTCTACAGCTCCCTGACAGGAGGGTGCAGCCAGGCGGGGGTTAGTGCCTTCTCCTGGTAACAAACAAAAGAACGAGAGAAAATAGCCTCAACTTGTGCCAGGGAGGTTTAGATTGGATCTTAGGTAAGGCGTTATCACTGAAAGGGTGCTGAGGCTCTGGAACAGGAAAAGTGGTGGAGTCGCCATCCCTGGAGGCATCTGAAAGACACGTAGACGTGGCACTTTGGAACACGGTTTAGTGGTGGGCTTGGCAGTACCGGGTTAAGTCAATGATGTTAGAGGGTTCTTCCAGCCTGAGCGGTTCTGTGATGACAAACACAGACACACCGATCCTGCGCTGTGTCTGCAGCACCGAGCCGGGAACACAGCACCTGACGGGCGGCAGAAGGTCCTGCTGAGCCTCCTCCCTGGTAACAGGGGGTCCCAGCCCCGGTAAGGGGGGGTCCCAGCCCCGGTAAGGGGGCAGCTCGCCCGACCCCTCGCCCCACGCCCACTAGGTGGGAGCAGAACGCCGCGCTCGGAGCGCGCCCGGCGCCGCCGCCGTGCCCGTGGGACACCGCCGGCACCGGACCCTCGCCCACCTCCGGGCAGCGGGGCTTGGTCCCCCCAAAACTTCCCTGGCCTTAACCCTTTAATCTGCAGGATCCTCACTGCTGTCAGCTGGTCACAGCGGGTCTCTCACACAGTGCTGGTGGTGATAAAGGGAGCCGTCTCTTTAAATTGCTTTTTCCTACCTTATTTTGGGGGGATTCTTGGGCAGGTCGCACCTAAGACGTGTTTGTGTGTCTCAGTTTGTTTCTCTGGAACACCTGAAATACAGAAGGTACAAACAGGCCTTTCCTATTTATCATCTTGAAGGGCTCAGCAGAGCTCTGGCTGAGGGATGTGGTGTGCACACAGTGGGACACTGCTCTGCTGAAGCAGGACATGGTCACCTGTCTGAACTAAGAAATAAATTAAATTCAAAATGCTGCTTCCCTAGGCATCGCTACCATTACATAGACAGCAACCTGGTTCCATGTGGCATCCCAATTACTCAACAAATGGAATAACAAAGTGCCATGCCCAAGCCCAGGAAACTGAGAGCACATCCACAAGCAACCAGCATGGATTGGAGCCTTTGAAAAACCACAGCAAAACTCAGCAGGAGAGCTTCATACAGGAACACTCACAAAACAGAGAAGACAAACAAGCCCTCTCCCAAGCTTCTCTGAAATCCAGTGTTGGAAAGGGAGTGATTTGCTGTTGCCCATAAGGAACTGAACTCACCTAAGAGCAGAGAGGTGTGAAGTGTTTGAGCCTGTGAGAAGCTCTGCTTCCCTGGCTCAGCCCAGCTTACCTTAATGCCCTGTGGATCCTCCAGCCTTGGAGGGCTGGGAAAGCATTTCAGTGGTTCCAGCCTGGTGGGCCCCACAGCCTGGACAACACAGACATATCACTGAGCTCACCTGGAGTCCCGTGGATTTGCACGGGATTTTGAACAGATCCGCATTTTTCCTCTGTTTAAAGGCTAGTATCCTTCCTGCTGTTTTCTGCTGAGAGATGACTTTATCAAAACATCCTCTAGACAAAAAAACTGGTATGGGTGTCAATTTAGGGTCCCTCCTGCTGCAGAGCAATCAGATCATTCCAGGCAGCGAGGAGCAGGGCTGCAGAGTGCCCAGTGCCTGGTTCCTCCCTGCAGTGGCTGCTCCCTAGAGGAGAGGAGATTTCATGTTAGGAGCTACACAGGTCATTCACTAAAAACCCCTGAAGAGCCTTTTAACAAGGTCCTGCAGTGACAGGACAAAAGGGGGAATGGCTTCAAACAGAAGGAGGGCAGGTTTAGTTTAGACAGTAGGGAGAAATTCTTCCTTGTGAGGGTGGTGAGGCCCTGGCACAGGGTGCCCAGAGAAGCTGTGGCTGCCCCATCCTTGGAAGTGTCCAAGGCCAGGCTGGATGGGGCTTGGAGCAACCTGGGATAGTGGAAGGTGTCCCTGCCTATGGCAGGGGTTGGAACTGGATGAGCTTTAAGGTCTCTCCCAACCCAAACCATTCTGTGATCCTATGAAATGTTTCTGGTGGTACTTAAGCAGTACCTGAGCGCCGAGCCCCTGCTGCCCTTCAGCCCCCAGGCAGTGCCATCCCCACCAGCTCCTGCTTTGCAAGGAGTTAAATGACAGCAGGAGACCCTGCTGGATTTCAGGCTGGAAATCCCAAAGATGTGAATGAGTGGAAAAGGCCAGCATCTTCCTCTTCACAGACAGCTCAGATCTGCCCCTTCTCAGTCCTTTCTCCCCGCTGGCTGCAGCTCTCTCTGCTGCAGTCCTGACATCCTCAGGCCTCTCACAGAGCTGTTCCTGCCAGGGCAGAGGGATCCACCAGGGCACAGCCGATGGTCTCGCTGGTCACTCTGCACGCCCTGGGCAGTGTCCAGGGCCAGATTTGCTTGTGGTCACATCAAATTGCTCCACAAAGGGCTGGCATTTCCCAATGTTCCTTCCAGCCTCCTGGCTGCCACTGCTATCTGATACCTTCTTCAACTGTTTGCAATTAAAACATGACCAAAGACTTGACTGCCTGCAGTGATACAGATTATCATCAGCAACAACAACAAAAAAAAGGGAAATGCACAGTTGTTTTTCTTTTCAAAAGCTTTTAATAGGACACATTTGGTTTTGTCATTTGTAAAGATTTACACTCATTTTTTGTCTTTTTTTTTTTTTTTTTAAAAAGGAACATTTTAATCCAATATACCCCATGAGTACCACCTTTTGTTGCCCTGACCAAAAGACCTCGTTTTGGCCTATGTACCTGATACAGTATAACAATATATTAACTATTAAATACAAAGTTCTATCATATATACTAGGTTGTTACGGACATTGCAATGGTACTGTGCCTACTCTAGTCACCTCGTGTAATAGTGTACATGGGTTATTATAGCCAAAGGGGCAGAAAAGGGGAGACTGGGGCATAGCCTAATTTACAGTGGTAGTGCTTTTGTTTTCTTGGTTTTTTTCTTGTTTATTTTCTCCTTGAACACACCTAGTGCTGAGTGCAATCCACAGAAGTCAAAAACAGTGTTTTCTTTGCCCTCCTCCAAAATATCTACAGTACAAACCTGTAACCAAGTTACGAAAAATCACTTCTATGTGTGAGGGGCTGCAAGAATGGAATTTACATTTTTCCAGACACGTCTGCAATCTCTTTTCCCCCATTGTGTCAGACTGGCAATATCAAAATACCCTCCTCCCACCTGCGTACAGTAAATCCACAGTAGTAAAGTGCTGGTGTGCTTGAATGAGCTGGAGAGCCATGCGACTGCTTCACCAAGGACAGGGGCTGAGCTCTGGGGGGAGGTGTTTTATCTGGGTACAGTTCTTGGACAGTAATAGCACTGCAATATCGTGGAACTTGAGCTTAGCTGCTGACTCCTGAACACAACCTGGGTGCAGGCTATGAAACTACGCTCTACATGTTGTAACACAGCAGGCCTGGCTCCAGGTTTATGAAAAGAAACTCGTAGATAAGAGCTGCTTCTGTTGCCAAGATGCTACGCAGACTTGTTAACAATTTCTCTATAGATTTCTACAAAAATATAAAAAATTCTATCAACATAACCATTCTACAGAATTCCTGTGGATTTTGTACATTTTGTTTAAAAAAGTCAAATTCTATAAAACCCCCCCGAAGGTATTTAAAATGATTTGAGTATTATTGCACACGCTGCAGTACATTTGTATTTGTCTTTCAAAAGGGCGTCTAGAAAAAACTTATCTGGTTTAGAAAACAATCTATTTTACATGGATTTCTTTTCCTGAATGCATCATCATAGAGTATCTTTTATTGGCTACTCTTTACTGAATATTCATGTATGATGTAAACTTTTTGTTACTTCCACAAACCTTGTCAGTAGGCAAAACCCCAAGCACTAAAATAGAAGAGCCTTTAGGCTTTCTGTTACATTTGGAGTTGAGCATTTGGATTAACATCACATCACTGTTTTGTGCCATGATTTCAAGCTAAAATGTTCATTGGGTTTTTTTGTAAGGAAGGATCTATAGAGTAGTATCATTCCAGCTACGTGAACACAATCCTAATCATTAAGGAACCAGGGGCGGCAATTTTAGTGGCCTAGCTAGTTTCCCAAACTATTTAGCACATGTGAAAGGAAAAGCTAGGGATCATTATGAGTGTAAAATCAAAAAGGGATTAAGAATATTTCTCAGGCTTAACGCACTGTAATTTTATTATTTCCTTAAATATGATCTGGGGGAAGAACTGATGAAAGGTTTGTTTGAAATCATTGCTTTAGACAGGCTTAACTCTGGATTTGGGCTGGCATATCAAAGAGAGCGGGCTCCATATGGGTCTGTGGTGAAGAGGGGAAAAATGTCCCAGCCAAGAATTAATCTAACTGCAGTAAATAGTACAGAATGTTAATCCTCCTACTTCAAATACACTGATTGCTTGACTTCCTGCTGAAAGCCCTTACATTTCTCCTGGACATGTAAATCAGTAGGGATTGATTATGGAGTAAATGTCCTCAAGTGAAAATAAAGGGGCTTAGGACCTCACATAGGCTGTGGAGTATGAGCAGCATCTTCTCCTTGTGTGTACACTCCAAGCTAATGCAGATACATGTGGTGGAAATAGCCTAATCTCTGAATGGATAAAAGGCTGTACATCAGCACGTTGTAGTGATTTGAAAAGATCAGTAGTTCTCAAAAAGTTACAAACTCCCGACTGACAGAATTAGTACAAATCCTCCTCCTGCCTGTGCTGGTTCAGAGGCACCATCTGTGGACATGGTTTCAAACCTGTGACTGTTGGCACACTTCAAAGCATGCCTGCAGTCTAATTTAGCCTACATCTTAATGTGGTTTCATGGAAGTGGAGTGGAGTTAATGTCTGGCTTCCATCAGTCATGTGAGGAGGGGGAGGTGTCGAATGGGGCCATCCTCTCGTGGTTTTCAGGCTGTGCTGTCCAGTTTTACAGATTACTTTTGGCAGTGGGCGTTAGCACAGGAGTAAACAGGTAGTTTCTGAGATGAATAATGTTATAAAGTAAGGACATGAATTCTGGGTTTATCTACTTTATATCATCATGTTGCTGCTTAAGGTTATTGATAGAGTGGAAATAAAATTGCAGTTGGGGTCATTGTAAATTAACTCTACCAGTGACAGCAAAATACCTGGCTGTTTTACTGAAAATCAGCAGTCATGTCAGTGCCTGCAGACTTTCTTCCATGTAATCTGTGAAATAACTTGCAGAAGTGCCTTGATTCTGTAGAACATGAGCATATGATTTTAATTTTCAAGAATTACTTAAATATGATCAACCTTCCAGGCATTTTAGGCAAGAGCTTAACTTTAGGCATGTGCTTAAGCCCACTGCTGCGCCATGTCTGCCCCGAATTCACCCACTGCAAGTCCTAAACTTGACCTCACTCTCCTCTCTAGGGAGTGCAGAGAGGAGGAGCTCCACTGCAAACAGAAGGATGAGGGAGGTGTGAAACTCAGCAAAATAAACAGTCCATCCTGGAGACACTGGAAAAACATCCTGGAAGTGACGACAGGCCTCTGCTGCCTGTTTCCTAGGCACATATGAAAATTAACCATTGACGTGATTTTGTGAGTTGCCGGTGGATGATCTATAACATCCTTTCACAATTCAGAATCTTGTACTGTTAAACGGCTCTGCCTTCACCATCCTCAGACATCTATCAGCATGTTGGACCTTCCTGGGTCTGAGCACTTGCTTTCACACTCTGAATGTCAATTTTATGCAAGGTTGGAATATTCTGTTAAAAAATTGCCACTGCGTTTCTGTACTACGCAAACAATCGTTTTCCCAGAATATCATTGAAGTCCAAGGGGAAAAATAAATTACATTAAATAATCCTTATTTACTGCTGACTGTGGGATACATTTCCTCTGTAATGCACTAATTGGCTACATTTTGTGCTTTGCAAAACAAAATGAAACCCAAACAAAACAAAACAAAAAAAGAGAAGGGATTAAATATATATATATTTTTAGGTTAAAATATTCATAAAAACCAACTTTATCTCAGAAATATTCTGAGATACATAAAATAGAAGAAAATTAAATGAGTCTTTAGTCACAAAATGTACTACATCCCGCAATACTAGATTCAATTAATTTAATAAAATATAATATACATATAGATTCTGCACATTGTATTGCTTTTACCTAAGCAGAACATATGCTTAAGTAAGCGTGATATAGGTTAACCACTCTTTTAACCAGCTGGTTCTTTAATCTTTCTTTGGAAATTTTTTACCCAGTGCCATTTTGGAGTACAGAGTTTTTTAATTTTTTTTTTTCTTTTTTCTATTACATGAAGGGAAGAAAACATTTGGCACCAACAGAAAAGTTAACTCAGGGGTCCATTTCCGTTTGATCAAAGGAAAAGCTAGGAAGTGTCAACAAGTCTTTCTTTGGGGTAGGAGATGTTGACATACTGTCTGGAAGCAGCGAATCCCCTATATCCATCGAATCCTTGGACTCACAGGATGGAGCACGCCTCCTCAAGCAAACATCTCCACTGGCAGGTGAGATGCTGTGAGGTCCCCTGGGTACCAAACTCTGCCCATCAGGTGGATCTATAGATATACAGGGAGGGCTCAGTTTCTTCTTCTGCCGGGTTCCTTGCAAGCCTTCCATTTCACTGACCACCTGACTTATAAAGCCAGAGGAGCTGGATGTGGAATGGTGCTGAGGGCTGTTTTCCATGGAACAAATCTCTATTGAATGTCTCCTTTGATCATCTAACCAAGAGGGCGGTTTTTTTAGCAGACCCTGGGTGTCTACACTGTGGTATTTCTTCAGGTCCTTCAGTGTCACGGTGCCGGTATTGCCCACGTTCCTCTTAGGAGTGAGAGGCCGACCCTCTGAACAGGCACTCGAGGCTGTGCAAGTTTCTGAAGTGAAAGGCTCCGAGGAGCTGTTTATTTCAGATACTTCTTGGTCCATTGAATCTTCAGGGGTCTCCTGATACGAGTCTGCACAAGCAGATGCTGGTGCCTGCTTTGAAATATTATACTGATTGTGGGAATGCCGCTGCGTGTGGACGCTCGCCCGACTCCAGGCAGCCAACTCATTCGCTTCTGAGGGCGTCAGAGCCACTGGTGACTCCTCCTTGGGCACAGTGGGGACATTTGGGTCAGAGAGTTCACTCACCTCGGTGTGGAGATTCTCCTTGCTATCCAGAGAGTCATTCCTTATAGCCATCTGTATCGGAGTGCAGAGGGGTTGGGGAGGAGAGGAGTTGCCAGGTGAGAGAGACAGACCAAACAAAGGTTAGTACAGGCAAGGCACAGCATTTACAGGACACTCAGCTCTGCTGAGATCCCTCAGCACAGACCCACTGACTCCTATAACAACCTGTGTTGTGGGTTCTACCAATTCCCATCATCAAGGATCTGTGGGTTTGTCCCTGTGTGACAGCCCTTCACTCTTCCTAAATGGTTGACCTTTAGCTTTCTCCTCTAAGTATGGAGAGCTGCAAAACCAGAAAGCCCCCACCCAAACATACTCATGTTCTTATTATGCAAAGGATGAAGGTCTAAGCAAAGCCCTCGGTAATTTCAGCAGCCCAGGTGTGAGCAGGAGAGAAAGATGTGCAAGTGAGCCTGTGTATTCCCTTCTCTAGCTCAGGTGATGCTGAGGGCCTGGAACAGGATCCCCAGAGGCAGCAACACCAGAGCAACCCTGCTGTGTGCCAGCATCAAGGCGACAGCCTGTCCCTGGCTTTGGTCCCCTGGCTGGAGCCACGACTCTGCACCATCTTACGGCAGGAGCTGGAAACGCTGGAGTCCAAAGCTGGACTAATAATAAACTGTAATTATTTCAATTCATTCTGATGCTTAAGTTCAGGCTTCCTAAGGCACATTTTGCCTTGGCTGTCTGGAGCCTTACGCAGTGTCAGTGCCCGCTGGCAGAGGGAACCTTGGGCATGTTTTGAAGGCTTTGCCTTTTCACTGCACTGCGTTCCTTGTCAAAAGGCTTTATAAATCAGCCACGTTAACTGGCCCTTAAAGGCAGAGTCTCTGTTTGAGAAGACTCTTAAATGATCTTAAAGATAGAAATCTTCACAGGAAAATTTGGAGGAAATGCATACAGCTGGTCCCAGTCCTTTAGAAAAGTGTAAGGAGATGAAATGATGAAATTCCTCATGCTAAGGAATACTTTTGTGACAAATCACCCCAAAATGATCATACACTTTATATAAATATTGTCCCGCAAGGATCATTTGAGCCAAATGATGTCTATTCAGCAAAGCTCTCGTCAGCTGCAGTGTGTCCATGTGTGCACAGAAACACCAGAGTCTATTGCAGCATCTGCACATTGCGCTCCCTTTGTCAACGGGGACAGCTCAGAGAATATTTAATATGGCAAACAATTTCACCCAGTGCTGGTGAATTCTTTCTAGTCAAAATTTCACAGCATAGCACTGGCAACTAATCAGTCAGGAGTGAAGTTATTCTGGTCTCAGCACCAGTAGTTTTAGTGAGCGTTTGGGAGAAGAAATCACGTTCGTATCCTGAAAAGAGACACAGACCACACGGAAGTCGAATACAGAAGCAAAAAGTAATTGTTGTCATTACTTTTGCTTGCACACCAACCTGTGTTGCACACCACGACAGTATTAGTCACCACCAGCTCTTTCTTTGCCTATGATACAGGCATCTGTGGTTGTTGTTAGTAGTAACTGTACAAATGTTTTACTGGTTTGTCTGAAAATAAAAGGGCCCTCTGCCATCCCAGAGGGGTGTACACCTGTAGCAGCCACAGCTTGGTGTGGGCTACACCTTGGATACACAGTCCTGGAACTACAAAAATCAATATAGATTTAATTTCAGGTAGAATTCCTCTGGAGAAAAGCGTTTGTGCCATGCACTGCCGAGGAGCGCAATCCTCAGCAGGAATGTTCTCCCAAAGCATCCGATCCACTCATCTTCCTCTGCGAGTGCATTGCTAATTGTGAAACATTCCGGAGTCTAAACTGGACGTTACTGTGGGGGCTGTGCTCGCTCTCCAGCACTCTGGAGGGAAAGGGAGGTTAAACACACAGGTTTTAATGCTCAGGGAAAGTGCAAGGACCAGGTATGTGGTGGACAAGGTTTATCTGTTATGGATTCAGGAGAGGAGAGGGCATGATTGGGAAGGGAAAGAAAAGAAGAAGAAAAGAAAACAAATCAGAATTGCATGCAGTATATGTAATGATAAGGAGAAATGGGTACTGAAAACCAAACTGCTTTGCCAGTTTGGGCTATTTGACGTGCTAGTGAGAAATTAGTGGTAGCAATAAAAAGGAGCAAAGCAGAGAGCACCTGAGCAAGCAGAAGTGCTGGGGCTGTAAAGGGAATTTTGCCTCTTAAAGGACCAAGTTTCCCGGTGTCTGGCCATCTAGACTGCAATTAACAGTAACAGCAACATCACCAGAACAACCTCACTGCTCCCATTAGCCAGACTGGGAGCTCCTTGCTGCTCAGGAGCCTGCCCAAGGCAACCCCTCATGGGTTTGCCCACAGACTGTACCTGCTCGCTGCCACAAAGCTCTTTGCTCTCTGAACTGTCACTCCCAGAGCATGTTCATGTCACTGCATGAGCAGGGAGAGGGAGGGAGGGCAAGAAATTGACTTAAATGTATGAAAAGGTCTAGAAAAAGAAGCCGTCAAAGATATGACCAAAATTAGACTGGAGAAGATGGCTAACACGGTAATTTATTCTGGCTAGATTGCTTCAAAAGGATGGGTCTGTTATTCATTAGAAAGCAAGAGAGAGTGGCTATGAACTGGAATCATGACATCAATTAGTTTCCCCATTAGTGGTGATTGGGGTAGCTGGCCAGCCCTGTGCAAATGAATACATGCAAGGAATTTCTTATGTCAATTTAGTATTACAGACTAATGTAATTGTTAACCTTGGTACTTCACATCCATTTTTAGAGCTTAATGAGTCAACTGTCTAATTTGTCAATGTTGATTAAAAGATGAAAGAAACGGGAATACTTTCATACGGGAAAGAAATTGCTTTTGAAAAAATAGAACTGATCCCCTTTGTGTATGTAAAATCAGGCATGGAAATACTGAAGAAAGCAGAGTTTTTGAATCAGATGTGCTCTGGTCCTGGTCCAGCTGCACAATCATTGAAATATGCTTAAAAATGTGAGAGTGAAGCACAAGTTTAAGTATTTTACTAAAAAAAGATAAGTCTAAACTTATGTTTCCAATCAACCAGACTGGAATCTTTGATTAGATCTCTTAGATCTTTGATTGAATCAGGATTTAAATCAATGCCAGGCAAAAACCAGAGATAAAACCGGTTGCAAAATAAAACGTGTCCTGCTTTGCATATACTCAAACTTTTAAAAAGCTCACAGCTGATGGAAAAAGATTTTAGTTTTCAATTCTCACTTATAAAACCAGTATGCTTCCCATGATGGTTTTGCATACGAGATAACCAATTTCCATGAAACACTTCTCCTCTTTTGGGAAACCAGAGGAGTCGGAAGAGGGGTGGCCTGGGATGGAGCCTGCAATCCCCGTGTCCTTTCAAGCACCAAAAAAATCACAGCAGTTAAGAATTAGTTCCTCAACCCCAACGAGCCCCTGGGGAGCATTTGGCTGCATTTATGAGGAGGATTAAAAAAAATAAAGTGCTAACAATGTGGAGAACATTTAGGCATGTTGCCAAAGGACATGATACTCAACACGCACATTCTTTGGAGACTCCTGGATGGCTTTCAGATCAAAAACCATCAACCTTTTTGTTATTTCTCTAGGAGAATTACAGTTCTCTGGAGGTTTCTCTGTGAATCCCTCCTTGAATTTAAAGCATGGTTAACCAGGCAATGCATCGATGTAAAAGCTCAGCGGGTTTATGATCATAACTCTGCTTACCTGTCTGCGGAGCAGCCTTTCAGCAGAAGGGGAGTGCACCTGCTGGGAGGCCTGGGGCTTGCTCTCCCCCACCAAATGGTCGTGGGCTCTTACACGGTGGAAATGGTCCTTTGGGATTTGCAGGAGAGAGCTGGTGTCTGCTGGCTGCGACTGCACCGACGCCTTTGAACCTTGGGGGCGGGAGAAGAGGCAGAAATGGGACATGTTCATCCAAGAGTTGTGTCCCAACCTCAGTGACCTCCCAGGGAAAACTGCTCTCTTGCACCTTGGATCATACAGGCACAGCAAAACCACTGAATTCAGCAGTGGCTCTCCACAACTGGGAAAAAACCTCCCATCTACTAATAAATTACTCCAGCATTGTCTATTATTTCATTTTTCTTGGCATTTCCCCCCGATACAACTGGGACTAGCTCCTGTTGAGAACAGAAGGCTAGGAACTACAAGTTCATCTGAACTGGCAATTCCTGCATCCCTGCTTTTGGGCCAATAACTTTGCAGGCAGCCTCACCTCTGAGCACCACAAGCATCTGACTTTGAAAGGCTCTAGAAGGTGTCTCCATGCCCGAGCCTGCACAGAGACCAGCTGCTGGGATCTCCAAACCAGCATGCACACACTGGAAATGGAGCGAAAGGGAACAGCACCTGGCAGCTCTCAAGGCTGGTTTTACAAAGCCTCCCAGGAGAAGGAAACACATACTCTCCAGCCTCTTCCTGACCCTCTGTGGTTGCTGGCTACTTCTTCTAAAAGGTTTGAAACTCTGCGTGCTCCCCCCACACACACAGGCTCAACGTTTTTCAAAACAATTCATTTAACCTGGACCGCATCCCAGAGAATCTCATTTGTCCTGGAATCTTTCCCAGAACAACAGCCCCATTACTAAGGAGTATTCAAACAAATACCTCCTGCAAGCGCCAGTGTTTCTGACAACAAAAGCTTCTCAGCTTGAAATATTATGGCTTGGTTGTGGTGATTTATTAGAGGCGCCTGGCACCTCTTGCTGTCTTCACTGCACTCTAGAATATTACAAACTGTAAACAGGTGGGGGTGACGTCCCCCACCCCGAAAAGCAGTGACATTGTAGGTGGCAGAGGACAGTGATACGTCAGAATTTGGGCACCTTACCCACCTCCCAGCACTCTGGCCTGCTTGAGACAATTGGAATTTTACCAGCAGGAGAAAAACACAAAAGGTTTAATTGCTTAATGTGGTTATAAGACATCAGCTTTACCTCTCCAAGGTACTTTTGCTACACCTCAGTGGAACAGTTTTTCCTGTGGATTTAAGAGGGTGCAGTGCCTGTCCCCAGAAGGCCAAGGCTGTCAGATAGGGCTATTCAGATTCTCCAAAGTGAAACTGGGAAGTGAAATCTCGAAAAAGAAGGGACTCAGGAATTACACAGTCCCTTGTTGACATAGTTTTTGTTCAAGACAGTGAAAATACATTCCATTTAAGGGTCACCAATGAAGCACTGGAAATTCCCACTGTAGCAAACATGATTCTTTTGTGTGGTCAGGAATTTCTTGACTGTTACAGAGACCCATAAATTCTGGCTCAAATGAA
The DNA here is from genome assembly GCA_013397815.1 of Aleadryas rufinucha. NCBI lineage: Eukaryota > Metazoa > Chordata > Aves > Passeriformes > Aleadryas > Aleadryas rufinucha. Next base: position 167,439 of record VZTH01014800.1, on the reverse strand, counting down.
GGTAATGGGAGATTTGCTATTGATTTCAATGGGATTTTAGCTGCACCATTAGCATTATGTGCAAACAGGTTCTTCAAAACACCGCTCTTGACCTTGAAAATTGTGTATTGTGGCAGAGATTTGTCACAACACCAGATTCATCTTCCTCCCTTGTGCCCACATCTTTTTTATTTGCTTCTGTTCAACAGTCGCTATTCATCCCAATTCTTATTACTATGCAAATTTCAACATCTTATTTCTAATCTGTTCAAATCTCCTACCATTCTGAACAGTGCTGAAATTATGTTCTGCTTAGAGGCTTTCAAATGGCAATGCTTGTAAAAACTCCCCTGTCTTATCGGTGACAAATGTCTAAAATGATGGCATGTACAGAAGAATTGAAGGTGGCTCCATTCACTTCCCAGCCCCAGGTAACCCCTGGCAGGCAGGGGAACTGGGGGCACAGGGACAAGCCCTGGGAGGCAGCTGCAAGGACAGGGACAGAGGTGCAGGCAGGGAGAGCCCTCTCTGTACCTAAGAATATCTCTGAATTTAGCTCCAAGATACATATCCCAACCATGCACACTGGGAAGAACAATTCCACGCTCTCTCATTTTCCCGTTCATCTCACACCAAGATGTCTCTCAATTCAGCACATTTATGTTCATTTTACAGGCATTTAGAGACACTGTCTTCCCATCTTTCATAGATGTTCCCAGACAGAGCTTCCAAAACCTGCCAGAACAGGTACTGCTGCAAAAAACAGACAGGAGGAAATATTCCTCTACTGGGATTTCTCCTCTGGGGCCTGGTGGGACACATGGAGCCCAGGCTGTAGGGACTGTAACCTTAGGGAACCAGGCAGGGGGACAGTCAGTGTTGGGCCAGTCCACTGTCACACTGCCAAAAATATTCTGATGAAAGGAGTTATCCTAAACAGAGCTTTGTAAATTCTGGAGGGACTCTGCAAGTCGTGGAGGGTCTTTTCACTGCTGTTCCACAGTTCTAGTCACACAACTGGAGACCAGTGGTGACTTTTCCCCTCCCACTGAAGAGCTTGGAAAACCACACAACTCTTGCTCTACTGGAAAATCCTACTCTTGTCCCAGCTGAGAGATGTGTACCTGACTGGGACTTGTGATGTGCCGGCTTCCTGTCGCCCAGGGAGGCAGGGCAGGGGCTGGAGTAGGGCGGCTGGAACATGTAGCTGTCGTTGGGCAGGGAGTGGGTGCGCCCCACCGAGGGCTTCCTCACGCTCAGCAGGTCCTTGCTGGGGGACAGGGTCAGCGCGTCGTCCTTGGAGCGGAGATCAGCCTGAGGGGAAGGCAAACGTGAGGAGGGCAGGCGTGGAAGGACGGGAGAGAGGAGAAGTGCCCAGAAACGCGAGCGACAGCCATTGCAACCAGGATGGCACGATGGGCATGCACAGGGTGCACGAATGGATCTACCAGGGAGCCATCCCCCTCCGCGGGGTTGTCAATAAACTCTCACACAATGGACCACAGAAACAGAGGAAGCCACGCCGCGGGAATAAACCATGACTATTTCAGGGATGCGCAAAGAAGGCATCATGCCTCAAGGCCAGCAAAGGTCACATGCTTGGCAGAACTTTGACCCTCTGCTCCCTAGGTGCCCTCATCAGCAAGGCAGGCTTTTGCAAAGGTGAGTAGTTTCCTCTTCTCACAATGAAAGAAAGAGAACCAAACAAAAAAACCCCAAGCCAAATGCAGAAACTAGTTTATCAAAAATATTTTCTGTTCTGGCTCACAGCACAATTTTATTGGATTTTCTCCTCGCGTAATGAATAACTAAACCTATTTTATTGAAAAGGATATCTAAACCTCCACTGCTTCAGGGTGAAAGTCATTCTGTAATTAGAAGGGATCTAATGCAAGCGAGGGCTATTGTATATATGTTGACTGTGGAATTTTTACAGCCAAAGAGACTCTTGGAATGGGCAGTCCCAGAGGCAATATTGAATGGATTCAGATCTGATTTCATGAGAAAATATCTCCATCCCAGAAATGTTCTTGGGTGTTATTGTCTTCGAGAGTATTAGCAAAAAACTGAAGCAAAGTCATCTTCCCAGTGTATTTCTAATGAAACAATTATTTAATCGTTAAAATGTCTCAAGTGAAGTACACAGGAATAAGTTTGTGCCACTGTAGTCTAATACAGTATTTGGCTGATTATTTTTGGAAAACTTCAGATCTTGTTTTCTGACAAACTTTCCCTTCACTCAGCGCATTACAGGTTTTCTGGAATCAACACAGATTTTTTTTGATCCCAATTTTATCCTTCAGTCATAAAAACAAAATTTCACTATGGCATTCATTTGCACAAGAAACATGATGAGATTAAAAGGAATTTGCAAAAACAAAAAAAAAAAAGAGGAAAAAAAGAAGAAAAGACAGGGAAGAGAAAAAAAAAAACCAAAGAAGACCACTGTTGCAAATTTAAGGAACAAAACAGGTCTGCACTGCCACGCAGCATTTGTTTCAGTCCTTGGAAAACTGCTGATTTGGATAGAGCTTAGATACAGCCTAGATAAAGGAGACTGCAGTCTCCTGATACAGCTCGGGGAAGGAGAGCAAAACCAGTGCTGGTAAAGCTCAGTTTGGATTTGGGAACCTCTCTGTCCTTCCCTGCCTTCCCCTTCTACCCAGTTCGTGCTGTTTTAGCTGTCATACTACTGAGCTTAAAGCAGAAAAGGTGGCCTGAAACCTGAGATCTCAAACTCAGACCCGTTTGGATCAGAACATGAGAATTTGGGTTCAAAATCCCATCCAAATCCAACCTCCAGTGAACCTTTAGGTTCATTGACAGGATCCAATACCACAGAGGGCTCGTTTCCACTTTTGGATCATCTTGGGGGAAATCTCATGAGTGAAATTCATGAAAACCATTGAAAATGGCTGAAAAATCATCTTCCCATGCCAGCCCACAGAGCAGTGGGAGCACATGACTTTTTGGTTCAGTGGTACTTTTGAAAAACATGTTGTTTTGGCTTGACTGAAAATCAAATCCAAGTTTTCCTTGAACCAAAAAAAAAAACCCAACCCCCCCCCCCCAAAAAAAAACACCAAAAACCCACAGAAACCTCCCAATACAAATCTATTTTGAGTCAAACAAAACACTGGGAGATATTTTTCAGCTAAAGCCACATCTAAATGAAGTGTAAAAATATTGCATTTAGAAGAGATTTCAATGAAAGCTTGCAGTTTTTCAGGAGTTTGGGCAACTGTTGTGACCAAACACTTTTTTTGGTATTGATAAAAATGCACAAAATCCTTTGTTCAACACAGTTTTGCTTTTTTTGGAGAGGAGAGAAAAACCATCTTTCCTGGCTATACCCTTGAGACTTTGCAATGCTGTCAAACAAGGCTGTCTAATCTAATTCAAAACTAGGAGGGTTTCTCCTCTGTCCAACTCTCCATACTAATTTTGAAACAAAAGGCCTCGTACAAGAAGTTAAACGGAGTTTACAAAATCTTTTGCACAGGATGCCATGAAGCATGATGGGAAATATTGTCACGGTTTAAGAGATGTTTCTCAAATAAGTGCTAATTAGGATGACAGTCAGCTAATATGGCAGAAAATTTATGAACAACACAAACATCCAAAGGCAGGTACATGAACAACAACAAAGGAAACAAGAATGATCTAAAAATGTTGGGAAAGGAGCTATGTCTGTTGTACAGCAGAAAAAAAGCACTTGACTGCTACACAACTAAAGATGTCTAATGTTTCAAAGGGGACATGGCTAAGGCAGGGTTCAAAATACTGGTTATGTCAGTCAAAAAGACACTGAATAGTCAAAAAATTTTTCTTTCCAGCATGGTGACTGCTAGAAAGAATTTGCAAAACAAGTATCATCTCGGAGAGATCCCCATTTGAAATTTGTAAAGTAAACAGTCTGGCACCAATCATGCAGAAAGCCTTGTGGTGCCTCTGCTCGTAATGACAAAAATCCACTCCAAACCGAGGGCTTTGGGCTGACCCCTCAGCGGAGGACACGAGCCATTAGCTCATGGGTGTCTCTTCATGCAGCATCACTGATTTGTTTCAGATGGGGAGGAAATTTCAACCTTGACACTTTCCAAAGCTTTTTTTTTTTACTACTCATTTTACTGGTAGAAAATACGTTGTTTATACATAAAGACACCAAAAGAAAAATTGAAATAACCACTCATTCCTCGCAAGGAGCCAAGACTGTGGACACAAGAGTGACAAAACCCAGGACCTAATGGCATTAAGGACAGCGTCCTGTTCAGGGAAGGGGTTGGTGCTGTTTGGGAAGGGGCTGGAACTGGAAATGCCATTAGGCAGGTGCAGAGAGGTGGGAGCAGTATTTCGAACCCTGTAAACATCAGACTACACAGCGACCAGTGTATGTACATTGCTTTCCAGAGCATTAAGTAAGTGTGTGTTAATGTCATCAGGAAAAGAGTCATCCGTCAGAGCTAAGGACCAGGACTTTTCAGAGAGAATATCTGACGTCAGAGACAGAGCCTCCATCTCAGCTAGAGGGATCTAAAGGAAGAGATGATTAAACATAAGAAACCAGGACACAAATCTTTTGGAAAAGAAAATTAACAAAAGAAAAAAAAAAGTATCATAATCGAAATACTTCCAGACACTAAAGCAATATCCCTGCAGTGGGAGAAGCTACATCATGCACATCATTACCGGGGACAGAACATTAAAGAAATTAAATATATAACAAAGAAATTAAAAAAGGAGTGGGACATTCATATTTTAGTGCTTACCGGGGATCTGGGAGGGGGTTTAAAACCATACACTAATGCTAGCATTGTACTTTGCTGTTCTCCTCTCTACATGAAGAAGCAAAAGTAACATTACTTTCATACTAGAGAGATTTATCCTCTTGGCTGTGATCAAATACAAGAGGCTTCAAGATCTGATTTCTCTGAAGTTGTTCCCCCCCAATAACCACACTGGTTTCTAAGCTAAACTTATTGAGTCTGCAAAGATTCCCCAAAAACAAAACCATTTTTTCAGATGGGGTATGGAGTGTGCCTTTCCCTGTGCCCCAGGGACGGCCCCCCTCAAGGGGCAGGTGGGACCATAATTCACTTCCTCATGGCTAAAAGGGCACAGGGAGAAACCTAAAGCTTGATTTTGGTCAGCAAACACCTTCCTGGTGCTTTCAGCTCATTTTGGCTGGCTAAAGACCCTCCAGCGACACCAATAACTGTCCTACTGAAATAGCCACCTGCTTTTCTCAGCCTCCAAATGCCCCTCAGGCCTGGCCTCAGCTGCCTCCTCTGGCACGGAGAAATCCTGAGCTGGGAATTGGCTCTACACAGCCACATTCCCTCTGTTTTCATGCATCTTGCACAAATGGATCCCCACTGGAGGCATTCAAACAATCAGTAAATGTCCTTATCAAATCATTGATGAAGCTCTCTCCCTAGACACAGAGGTCTTTTTACAAGAAGTGTGAAAATGTCACTTCAGATTTTAGAGGAAAAAGAGGGGGGAAAGGGGACCGCGGCATCTCCCCCAGAGCAACAGCTCTGCTGCCAGGCACTGTGAGAGGGGGTGTCTGCCCTGCAGCAGGCTCAGCTCTTCCCAAACCCCCTCCCTGGATACAGTGCTCATGGCTCCAGGAATGGCATTTCATCAGGTAACCTCCAGACCTGGCTCATGCTCGCAGCGGCTGCCTGCTCTGGGCAAGTCCCAGGTGCTTCCTTTTCATTTCTCACTGTGCATTTATTTTGCCATCCTCTGTGCTTGAAAAGCCTCTCAGCAGCAATAAATCTTCCCAGAGAAAACACAGAGGCCCAGATCTCTTGCATTGAAGTTGTCAAAGGACTGGGTTTTCTCACTCTTAGAAATGGCAGCCGTGGGGTGGAACAAACCCAGCGATGAGTGAGCCTGGAGAGGCTCAAAATTCAGCCGAGATAAGTAAGAGGGTCGGGCTCCTCTCATCTAACCTTGGCTTTGATATCTCCTCTAGCACAGTCATCCGCTGGCAACAGATGAGAGAGATGATCTGGAGCCCCTGATTTCGTACAAGGCTCCCCAAAAAGGCATCACTGCAAAGGCTGCCAGCCTGAGGACAGGAATCCCTGAGAGGGACCCACCAACCAGGGCTAGGAAAAAGCTGTGCAGGAGCGTGGTGGACACCAGCAGCCCCTGCCCGCTGGAGCTGCCCTGCTGGGAGCTGCTATTAATCAGGTTGCTTTCAGGAAGTCCCAGCACTGCTCTAAATTCCTGACTTGCCTGAGAACATGACAAATGGTGTGAACAGAAAAGCCAAAATGTAAACAAAACATCACCCCCCCTTCAGCCTTCCCAAACCCAAAATTGAGTTTGAAGCCGTCAAAACATTTTGTTGGAAACATCCAACTGATTTAGACCAGTTTTAATTATAGACAGGGGGAAAAAAAAAAAGAAGCTTAAATTTTACAAGAAAAGGCCATTGCAAATTGGAATGCTATATTTTTTCATTACAGAAATGTCAAAACAAACCCATTTTTTTTGCTGCAGCAGCACTTTCCGGTGAAAAATGTTGTGACAAAAAATTTTCAACCAGCTCTCACTGAGTTTCCTACTGACCCTCTGCCTTCCCTGCCACATCACCTGTCTCTACTCCTCTACTCCTCTGGCAATTATTAGAGGCAACCACTTCCTATAGCTTAATAGACTCTGGGATGCAATATGGAGCAATCAGAGGGATACATGTTATCCTGCTATATAAAGACTTGCAGTAGGATTTCATTTTACCTAAGCTTGTTCCTTTCCTCTAATGAACCATTGGAAGTTGGGTAATTTAGAGTGTCAGTGAGCTCATAAATAAGCACACTGATTTAACAAGAAAACTTCTGCTATTTTTAGCCAGGAAGGAGGGGGAAAATAGATCAAGAAATATGGAGTTTGCTCAATTCCAATTGCAGGAAAAAATAGGTGTGCTTGAATTATTATTATGGTCACTGCTGTGTTTTAGGGAAAATATTTGCTCTAAAGAATAACGCACTTTAAAAAGTAGGTATTTTATTCTAGGAAGTAAATGAACTAATTTTAAACAAGCACTGCCTGCTCAAGAAAGCACTGGAGCACACAGTTACTTTTATGCATCATTAAGGGCTGCCTTCCCTCCTAAATTCACTAGATCAGAGATGAGGATCTAGTTTACAGTGACCCATTTGCAAGAAGCCTCTTTAGGAAAACCCTTCAAAACTGGATTTTCACTCAGTACAAGTAGGCACAGAACACAGAGATCATTCGATGATCCCCAGCAGCTCAGGCTCTGCTCTGGGAAAACCTCACACTGTGCTGCAGGCTCTGCAGACATGCCCAGACATTGCTGTGGAGCCCTGCTTAGGAGCAGGAAGCCAAATACAAGAACCCCACTGAAGGATGGAGATGGAATTTTGTGCATTTCCCCTCCAACACCCATGAACTGTAAATCCCAATGAAAAACTCCTTACTGTGTTGACGAGGAAAACTCGGAGCCTGTTCTCTTCCTCTTGCATTGACACACAACATCATCAACTCCCACAGAAAGAGCCAAACTGACTTATGCTTCAAAATCCCTGTGACTGCATTACATAAAGAACTTTAACTTGCTATTAAAGGTCTCAGTCAATTTGGGTTTGGATGGAGACTTTGCAGGAAATTAGGAATATTAACCTGGTTCTCAGAGTTGTAATATTCGGGAGCTGGGAGGGCATAATGATGGCACACAGAGCCTGACAGGTTGTCCATCAGCTTCAGCTCTCCTTCCAGAGATTCCTGGATCAGCAGTGATATGGTATCAAACAAGTGCCTTTCCTAGGAGGGGTGGTGTGTAGCATGCAGAGAGAGAGAGAGAGAGAGAGCAAGCCAAAAAGAGAGGAGGAAAAAGGCGAGGGACAGAGACAGAGAGAAAAAAAGGACAGCATATCAAACCCAATGACAGAGATGAGGGGAAAAAAAAAAGAAGGGGGGGAAAAAAGGTGGAAACGTTCAGGGAGAAGAGCAGTAACAGGAACAATGGGACAGGAGAAGAGGAGAGAGAACAGTGCAGTAATATCGTGGTGAGCAGAGACAGCTTTCCCAGACATTACGAGAGACGGGGCGACGGCGGCTGCCCCGGGACCACGGCTGCTCCCACCCGGGGCCCTCCTCGGGGACAATCTCCCTCTCAGCAAACACGGCTGGTCACTCCTGGGGGCTCAGCAGCATCTTCCCATCGGTGCTGTCAACTTCTACAGGACACTACTCGCTGCAAGGCTTCTACACACATGGTCCACGCTTTTGAGCCGCAGGACCTAATACTCGACACCTAAATCCATATCCAGAGGGCACAGAAATTAAAATAACCTGACTGGAGAGAAGCTGAGCGTCCTGTCCATGGGAGCCGCAGCTGAGCAGGATGGACACGTGTCAGGTCACTAATTCATGTGCCAGACATGGGCTGAGGTGCCCCCAGTGTTCTGGCCAATGTCAAACCAGCTGGCCACGGCACTGGGGTTGTACAGAGCAAGGTCTGGCTTTTGCAGGCAGCAGGGGAGCGATTTTGGGGTGCACCTTCCATGTGGGGAATGCCCAGTGCATACAATGAGATGAGGACTGGCGCTACACTCAAACAGCACACGGTGCAAAACTCCCAGGAAAGAGGCAAGCAAAAGAGCATGCTGTCCTTGCAGGGTCGTGTCCTGGGAATTGTATTCCTCTGCTATCATGCTCAAGCATCACATTTGTCCTGAAGATTTTGGCTGGGAAAATAAACAGTCAGAATAAGATCTCCTGGAGGTTTTTGAGGTCTCTGTTTGAGGGAAAGAGCAAGAAACACACTCTGGAAGTCATGACTGGAATAAACCCTTTCCCAGGCCACCTTCAGAGAGGGCAGGTTTAACAGACTGCGGGGTAAGGGTATCATTCCGACTGATTTGTCTCACAGTTTTGCAATTTCTCTTTTTTGCCAGTGTCAGTCCTGGTGCAGGACGACAGGGCTGAGGACACTTTGCCAGTACTCTGCTCAACACGTACAACAACAGTTGGGATGTGTTGTTTCTTCCTAGAGGACGTAGAAAATCTGGATTTCCCCATAGTGCCCTGAACTCCTTTTTCCTGAGCCAAAGAGAAGCTTTGGACTCCATCTCAGACATCAGAGACTCTAATGGCACCAGAAATTTCCAGTAGCTTAGGAACTGAAACAAAGCTTAAGCAGGGATTTACTCTCTTTTACCCTTGGACTAAAGATCATAAATGAGTTTTTCATGCATTAGAATACTCATTAGTCCACCCCAGGCTGAGGCCAAGATATGCTGTTGTGAAATCATGATGTAATAAAAGTTAATGAGGTCTGCGTAGAGTTTAACCCAATTTGCAATCATCTAAGACTAAAAAAGGCTGTATTTCTCGAGTCATTTCAGTTCAGTGACCTCCCAAAGAACTTGTCTGGGGCTTGACCTCACGTCTCATTCCTCAAACTGAATCTTCATCCAAAAACTGTGCTTTAGGGAGACGTGGTGCAGCTTGTAGCAGCTCCCACATTACAGCCATGCTCCTGCTGGTGGGAGTTCTGCCACTAGCTCTGTTGAGTTCAGGTTTGAGTCTCCTCTGGATTATTCTATTGTTAAAAGAATCTTTTCTTACAAGCCTGACTGTGGGGATGGATTTTAAATTGAGGTTACATAAAACAAATTTAATACTGAAGCAAAGATTAGCCAAGTTTTATTCCTCTTTTATGTTGTGGTTCATGGTCTGTATTAGAAAAGCAAACACATTACGCTCATGATTTTGCTATCACAAAGGACCAGTCAAAACTCTGAATTAGAATAAATTTGGAGCTAGCTCTGAACTCTGTGGCTTGAGCTGACCTCCAGAGTAAATTGCAAAACTCTCTACCTCCAAACAGATGCATCAAGGTGGTCTGGAGACCTGCCTGGGGTCTCTTCCCTGCAGCACTGGCTCCCAAACCATGCAGGAGCCAGCAGCAGACAGCGGGGAATACAAGCCCAGGACATCTGGTACACACCTCTTTCATTACCAACTCGTGCAAGTCTTCCCCCAACAAAAATGCAGGTCGAGCCCTCCTCACCCTCCAACCGAGATCCTCACCATATGATAAGCTAGTGAGAGCTGAGAATCCACCTTGATTTGCATGGGATTGGTAAATCCGCGGGGGCTCTCGGGTCTCTCGCCACCAGTGGTGCCTCTCCACGCAAAGATGTCCGAGGGGCTGTGCTGGCCGGGGCTGATGGTCTTCATCTCCATCTCCAGTTCTGCTTCGAGCTCTGCCTCCTCCTTTGCCTCCTTGTTGCTCTCCTCCAAGTGCTTCATGAGCACCGCGATCACCACGTTCACCAGGACAAACTGGGCTGTCAGCACGAAGGACACGAAGTAGATGGGGGAGATGACGGTGTTGTAACAGGTGGACTCCTGGTCGCAGTCACGCAGCGTGTCCTGGAAACAGGGGAGGGAATGATCACAGAATCAACCAGGCTGGAAAAGGCCTTGGAGATCGTCAAGTCCAACCTATGTCCTAACACCAACTTATCAACTAAACCGTGTCACTAAGAGACGGAGGGATGTGAAGAGATTCCAGCATGAACCTCAGTCTGCAATGGGCTCTCCTTTCATGAAGAAAACTGAGGAGATTTGGCAAATTTCACACCTAGAACAGCAACACGCTTGCCGACAAAGCCTTAACATTTACCTTCATTATCCCATTCCAGTTGTCTCCTGTGGATACTCGGAAGAGAGTCAGGAAGGCCATACCAAAGTTCCTGAACGTGGCATGCCGGCCCAGCCCCTCGCAGGGGTGTGTGTCATCACACTCTGTGGGACCAAGCACAGCCGTGAGACACCCACTCCCACACCATTCCCACCCCTCCCACCGGCACGAGAAGACTCACCGAGGTCTCCAAACAGCTCCACTCCAAGAGCTGCAAATATGAAAAACAACAACATGAAGAGAAGACCCAGATTCCCCACCTGAAAAGAGAAAAAGAAATGGGGGGAAAAAACACAAAAAAAGAACATTCATTGATTTTTTTTGTTCCAGACCTGTTTCTTGCTGTATTCTTTAATCCAAAACTTAAATTGCTTCGGGGCAAAAATGACCTCAATGTGAGGACTGTATCTCAGTGCTTCAGGAGGGAAATGTGATTCTCTAATGACAGCAAAGATAAAATGATTAGCATTCCTCTGCAATAGGAAATGAGTTGTGGGCCAGAGGAGCTCGGGTTTGATATGGCAGTGGGTTACCTGCGGCAGCGCTTGCATCACGGTGTCCAGGAGGGCCCTCATCCCCACAGCCATCTTCAGCAGCTTCAGCACTGTGGAAAACATGTTTGCAGGGTGGTAACGGCAGCGTCAGCACAGAGGCACAAACTCAGTCCCTCTCCCAGGAGCACAGATTACAGGAAGAGAAATGTGAAATCATGTCAAGTGTTCTCCATTAGCTGCTACAGTCCCTGGCCTTTTTGCATCGCTCCTCGTTGCCTGGATACTATCAAAATCCTGTGAATAGCAGCATCACCTACCCTGAGACTTAGAGAAAGCGTTATCACTCTGCCTGGCTCTTCCTTCCCCACTTTATCTGTGTTGGACTCCTTCCTCTGGTTATCATGAGCAGTTCCCTTCCCAGCCCTTGGGCTACTTTCCCACTTCCATAGGCTACCCACTTTCATACATGATTCACTGAGGAATGATTTACACATCTCTTCCAGAAGGCTGCATTTCCAATTGGAAGCTGCATGTATTTTTAATTCTGAAAGGGATCCAATGCACAGAAAACCCACTTTTCCCCCCTCTTGAGACACAGCAGCATTTAATTTCTCCTCCAGCTCCTTCTCTGCTTAGATGAGGGCCGTAATCAAAACAATTATTCCTCGGAGCACAATACCCTTCAGGAGGGCCTGGCAGTACTTCATTAAGGGCCTGAGCACTCACATTTTACATCTTCATCATTTGGCCCTAACACCTCCCTGTTCTGAAAAAGGAGGCTCTGAAGAAGCTGGCTCCCTGGCTTGGGAACGTGTCTGAGGGGACAGATGGATACAGAGTGACGAGGCATGCTTTGTCACCAAGTGGTGTGATGTAAAGCCTCATGGGAATTTAAATTTATTAGATGCTCATCTTTTAAAGCCAACATACTCGAGCTTGTGTTCTCTAATCCCTGTTGGAGATGACTTTGATTTGACTGGAGCAATTTTCCCAGGTACATCTCTGGGAGTTGCTGCCATAGCTACTTCTTGATTTCAAAGCTCTCAGCCTTCAAGTCCTCTTAAGGCAGAAACACATGGTCAGTTGGCTCAGCATTTTGGCTCCTCTCAAGTATTTTCCCCATTGTTCTTTTATTTGTTTACAGCCTGTTGATGCCAGAACTATGCAAATCATGATGGGGATGTGCCCCAGGACTGTTTCCCAATGCTTAACTCTCCTGGTGCCGACCATGTACCTCAAACATGAGTCAATTCTGCTTTATCCCTCTCACCTCGAGCGATTCTGAGAACCCTCATGATCCGGATAATCGTGGGGTTAATTGGTAGCGAAGCGTTCACCTCGATCTCCTCCAGAGTGATGCCCATGATAGACAGCAGCACGATTGCCAGATCTAATTGGTTCCATCTGGAGACAACACAAAGTGAAGTTTAGCATCCACTAAGAAGCTGGCAAGGGGAGGCAGCTTGTTTCACACGAATTCCAGTCATTTCAATGGTTTGAGCACTCAAATGAATCTGCAGCATTTTTCTGAGGGTATTATACAAAAGCAGTGATGTTATGAAATCGTTATAACTAATGCATCTCATTAGAAAACCAGCCAATTCCAAAGATATCCTTGACTGAGGGGAAAGAGAAATAAAAGCTGGGCAGTTTTCTACGCAAAGGCTGCAAACCTCAGGAGAGACACCGTGGTGTCTGTGCAGCCACTTCTAGACATGACACTCGTGGACCTCAGTGTGAGATCTGCCCCAGAGAGAACAGGACCCCATGTCCAGTCCTTGCAAAAAAATTGTGTTGGGTGAAGGAAAGACCCCAAGGATTTGTGCCAGGCTGGAGAGAGTGGTGATTCCAGCACGGACACACAGAATATGGGGACAGGGATGGAACCATCCACTGGATGCTGAAGGGCTCATGTGAAGGCCTGCTCAGTGCCCTGTTCTTGGTATTAGCATTGAAGAAGGCAAAAATGGGAGAAAGATCCACCAAGGACACAAAATTTGTGTTTGTGAGGTAAGAGAGTGAATATCTAGATAAAGACACAATGTCATCCACTGCTGCTCATCTGCATAAAAGAGAGGTCCCTTCTTTCTTTCATATTCACTCACAGCTAGATTGTTTCTCCTGACATAAATTTTGTCACTTCAGCAGGTTCTCTTGATTATATGGACATGCAACTGGTGTGAGAAGAGAACTGGCTGCTTGGTGTGAGATCTGTCCCTGTTTCATCTGCTCCCAAGGGCCAAAACGGTGCAATCCCACTCCTTGGCATGCACAGTCTGTTCTCCAGCTCACATCCCAAGCCTCCACCTACCCAGCCTTCAACCAATCACACCAAAAAAGCCTTCATACATATCAGTCTCACAGCATGGGGCAGAGCATGGGCATTCAGGACATGGAATGTGGGCAGCTCTCTGCAGAGCCTGCTGCTGGCCCCGTGGGCACAACGGAGCTTTGGTTACCTGTCTTGGAAGAAGCGGCGAAACCCGAAGGCAATAAGCTTGAAAACAGATTCCAGGACAAAGATAACGGTGAAGATGTAATTGCAAATCTTCAGGGCTTCGTCAAGAACCTGGGATGTGGACACAGGACTGGGGTTAGATGTTAGCTCTGCAGAGGGGCTTTGCTGCCTCCAAACCTGACTCTTGTGTCATCACTTACCCATTACAGTTAAAAGTCTGAAAACATGGGCTCTCTCTGATGAAAAACGTCCCAGGGATTCAGGGAGTGCACTTGCTGCCTGGTGATAAAATCCCAGGAGGGGCTGACACCGGCCCAAGGCACAACTCATCCTGCTAGCAGCAGCACAGCTCCAGCTGGGATCACTGGGGTGAGCAGAAAGAGCTGCTGCATTTGCTGGTCTCAGCAGCACAAGACCTCTTGTGCTTTCATCAGAGAGCTGAATTTCATCCCACTTGTTCGTTTGTGCAAGTGCTGGCCAAATGTCTCCTTGGTGACAGCCTCCCATTACTCCTCACCTTGAGCTTTTGGCAAGGAGCAGGACAGAGGGATGGCATGCCAAAAGCAAGTGCCTTGCATTTTCCTCTGCCCCCACCCTCTGCAGAAGTCAGTCTGCTCTTTAATCCAAGTGCATCCTGGCTGGGACAACTCTTGCACAGTCAGGCATTAAGCTACATCAGAGGTGATTTCATCCCCAAAAGCCTCGCTCGTGAAGGAACACTGTGGTAGCAGCATCCTTCGTGGCTTCTTGAGTAATGTGCATTGAATTTCTCCCTGCTGGCATATAGGATGGTAATAACAATGTCCAGGGCACTGTTAGGGAACAGGGGCGATGTGCCCACAGACCAAACCCAACATTTACTGATCCCTGAGTGGGAGAAATCACAGCAGAAGGAGTTTAACTCATGCACTCTGCCTTTGTGCTACAGTTTAACTTCAAGCATCCATGGACAAAAATCACCTCATCTGACCGAGAAGCACAAGCCCAGCTGCCAAAGGAAGCCAAGGCTCTGAGCAAGTCTCCCTGCCATACTGCAGCTCACATTTAGCTGGCTGAAGCAGATTTTGCCCAGCAGCTCTTTCCTCAAACCACCTCTCTGCACACTGCAGCATTCCCGCCTCTCCAGGAGCTGCAGCATCTCCATCTGGGGTCTCATCCCCAGGGCATCCTGGTATATCCCAAAACCAACCCCTTTTAGCATCAAGAAATCACTAGTTTGGATTTAAATCTCTTTGGTACATTTAGTCTTCAAATATCTTCAGGATCCCAGCCATCCCTCACCCAGACCCGAGGGATTTCCAGGCCCTGATTCAGCGGGACTCAAGCATGTGTATGGCTCTGACTGTGCTGTCATCCCAGCACAGCCCAAGCTTGGACTTACTACCCAGATGCTGCATACCAGAGGCTTAGAGACAAAATGTTATTTTCCTAAAGAAAATGAAAAACAAAAGCCTGCCCAACATTTTTATAATACAAGAGAAAATGTAGCTGCAAAGCGACTGCGGTAAGACGCACGCTCTAGAGCGACTCCAGCCCAGGCTCCTTGGCCAACAACCTTTTTCATCACCAAATGACTCAATCATGTAATGAGCCTTCCAGGGTATTTAAAGGTGACCTGGACAGAAAAAATAAATTGGGCTTGTTCCCTTTCACTTTTGGCTTATGATCGACTGGAGAATATCCTCCCCCCTCCACCCGCCGTTGTTTGCATGTTTTAGTTGTTTGGGGGTTTTTTTATATTAAATATTCAAGTCCTGTCTAATTTTAAAGAATATTTCCTCCTATTTTGTGTTATATTTATTCATTCTGAAAGTGGCTAATAAAAATAACTACAAGTTAGATGGAAAAGGCAGCTATTTCCATTTCATTCTTACGCACAAAAGACTTGACATCCCAGGACAGGCTGTTTTTATTTTCACAGTGTGACAAAGACCCAGGAAGTTAAGCACAACATATTAAAATGCATTTTAAAGACCAGCATGGAATCCAATTCCTATGAAAACTGGGTCCTATGGGACACTGGGGATTTAGAAGAAAGTTTGCAAAAAAAACCCCATTTCACAAATTCTTCTATTCTTTTTCCTTTTTCTCTTTTTTGGGGGAGAGGTGGGGGGTGTGTGGGTGTGAAACCTAGGTAAAATGGAAGATATCAATGATGATTTAATCCAGCAAAGCAAGCAAACCTGCTCCCAGTCTCATTTTCAAAGCAGTCTTTGCACTTAGCTAGAAGGGAGAGGTGCAATGGGATTCCATGCACCAAAAGCCCCGGATTGAGCTGGGAGCCAGTTGTAGGATGGCTACACTCCACTGGCAAAGGTCTGACAGCAAACCTGGCCTGAACCCTGCCCAGCACAGCTCTGCATGTCCCCCCAGCTGTCCCTCGGAGCTGTCCTGGTACCTTTGGCTGCTGGTAGTGCTCCATGGCCATGGTGATGACGTTGAGGCCGATGACGCCGGTGATGAACAGATCCAGGTAGTGGCTGGTGCACATCTGGTGGATCAGGAGGCGGAAACGGGAGTAATCCGAGTAGTAGGGCTTACACTGAGCTTCTGCAGCGGGGAGGAGAGCGAGAGGCGAATCAAGGGATTTCTCTGCGTCTTTCTCAAGCCAACACACCCTCACTCTCCAGCTCCAGGGATGATAAATTCTAGACCAATCACAGCAGCATGCTGTCTTTCTTATTTCCTTTTTTTCCTTGCTGGCACGTTACCATTTTTAATACACAGCAGGGCTCCCGTCATCTTACATCCATTAAATATCTTCAGTGGGACATGCTCTATACTCAGCCTTGTGGCATCAGGGATGAGGTGAGCTGGGACTAGTGTGCTGCTAAAGAGAATTTTTCTCTGTAGGGAAGCTTAAGTTAAATTTAAATTAAAACAACAATTTTTGTTTCTGCTGATCTTAAAAGTCCCCAAAGCATCTGAAAACCCAATTAACTGTCAGATGCTGGGGACAGATTTTACCAACAATTGCCTAAAAACACAGACCATTGAGTCTTTGAAAGAGAAAGAGTTCAGGCATATTATGTTCTTTGCAATAAACTATAGAGAGAACAGAATTCAACACTTTGACTGTCAGAAAAATGGTCCATAAAAATACCAAGGAAAACTGATCAATGAGCCTTAGTGATCAGAAAATAACGATCATCCATTCAGACAGGATTATCAAAGCATAAATTTCACTGTCCAACTCAGTCCCGTGTTCGGCTGCCTTGGGGATGACACATGGTCTTTAGACCCCAAAATGTTCCTAGAGATAAACTCATTTACTCACCTAATCTCTAATGAGGAAATGCCAAGGCTGAGTACATAATTCAGTACAATTTTCCAGGAGGCATTATAATGCAGATTGAAGTGGAAAGGGCTGTCTTGAAGATGTCAGAGTATAATATTACCCTCATAATTAGATGATCAACTGGTTATGAAAATTATTGAGCTGTAAGAATTGCATGGTTGATATTTAGTGCTCCAGAGCAAATGTACAGTTCGACACATTAGTCCAAGAAAAAAGTTGGGCAAGAATGATGCCAGGAAGCACAGGTTTGGGTTGCTCTAGGGGAAAACTAATTTTAGAAGATGATATTTTGCCTGGAAATAGAGTTCACTTTGTCAATAGCCAATGACATTGCAATCAAATCCATATATTTGATGGTTTCATGTGCTCCCTGCTTCATGACAGGATCCTTAAAAATCAGTTTTGGCTTTTTCTATAGAGACAGACCTTTCCCTTCCAGCTCAGGGACCAAAGGGAAAAAACACTCAGCAGTTTTATTCTGTAGGGGTTTGGAAGGCCCAAAATTCTGTTCCAGTGTCATCAAATGAAAGGCTGTATTAATATTCACTCTCTGATCTGCAGTGGGCTTTAGGTGATCTGCACCTGAGTGCTAAAGCACAGTATTGATGAAAAGGTCTATAAAATTAATTTTCATGCTGAATCTATTGAGTGCTTATGAAAAAAAGCAGACTAGTAGTTGCTGACTCACTCATAAGACTTTGTCAGATATCTCAGGATCTGCATAAATCTCCATAAAGTCAAGATATCTCGATCACATTATGCTAAATTATGAGTAGCAAATTAACTAAAATGTTTGAATACAATTAGGTTAGGAACAGGACCTATTTTTATGAACCAACTTATCATCTCGGAAAGAAACACCATCGTAATTGGATCACTTATTTCTTCTACATTTATGTATAACTCACATTCAAAAAGAAAAATGTCAATGTTTCTACCTTTTCCTGCAATGGATTTACTTATGAATAATTACACTGGAATTCAATTTTTTTCTCAGCTTTGACTGACAGGTAATTCCAAATCCTACAGAATAGCACCGATGCTGTTAGAACAGAGAGAGGATTTAGAGAGAGGTTGTAAATGTTCCCTGTGCAGGGCTCCTGCACCTGGATTAGCCAGTGCATGACCTTCTAAGCAGGGTTGCTAATTGTTCAGATATCTGCAAAGGCTTTTCCCTTCTGCATCCCCCTCTCCCAAACCTCCTGTTCACCTTTCCCAGCACCCAGCTTTCCACAGCCAAACCCCTCTGGATGCTGCTCTCACAGATGCCCTTGCAGCCTTCGGAAATTCCCAGTGATAAATGTTCCATCCTTCCCCGTTAACTTTTTTTAAAGAGGGGATTTAGCAACCCATGCTTACAAATCATGCCACCACTCACTTCCCCGGTGTCCCCATGCCGGCCATGCATCTCAGTGCCGTACGGATGCTCCCGTGGGATGACCCCACACAGGCTAACGTGCTGCCTGAGGGCTAGGGATAAATCCCCACTGTGTCTAGGTGGGCAGGGAACTTTCTGAACAGATAAACTGGTTTTTTTTACCATTGTGACAATACTATTTCTTTAACTCGACCCCACAGAGTTCTGCAGAGAATTTGAGGACAGCTCCGGTACAATTCCCCCTGTGCAAAGCCCGTGCCCCCTACGACACAGTGCCATTTGTAATTATTGCAATAAAGAGCTTAACAATACCAACATCTTGGGAAATACAGACATCTGTTAAACTCCGGGTGGTGAACTTCACAACTAACACAACACCACATTACTGTACTGTTACAATACACTGTGTCAAGAACAACAAGAGCTCTGGGTTAGTCTTGGTTATTACTGGAAAGGTTAATGTGGCTTCCAGGCACACATGGCGTTAAAGAAAGGAGGAGGAGAGCAAACCAACAAAGAAGAATTGGCAGAATGAGAAAAGATGAGGAAATACAGCAAAAGCCCACTACTAGACATCAGGCTGGTAAACAGGGTGTAAATCAAGCTGCTTCACTGGGGCTGGAGGCCAAGACAGAGGGAGAAGTGGGTCAAATCTGCATATCATTACACAGGATAAACTTGACTCCGACAGTGGATCCTGAGAAATCTCCTAACCCAGGTAGGAAGGGGATGTTGCAGCCAGCTGGGAGGTGGTCTGAGCAAGTCCCACCTGCCCCTTCATCCTGGGTGATGGTGGTCCAAGGGGACCGACTGTGCTGGCAAGGGGAGCAGTGCCTGGACTGGGGTGCACTTGGCTTTCGCTCATCATTTCTATGGGCTCTCAACTCAGGTTGTATCCCAAGCTTGACTACGACTACTCAACTCTTGGCATTAAGGTCTAGGATTATAATTGATCCCCTTGACAAGGGCTGGGAGCTCAGCACTGTTCTCTCCTGTTTGACTGGAAAGGAAATGACCATTGCTGTTGCAGAATAAACATTTCCCATTCCTAATCCCTGTGTAACTTTTCCCAGGCCAGATGCCCTTGGGGTTCAGTGATCCCAGACTGGGTTTGGGGCACTAAACCCTGTACTGCATTTGTCTGACGGCTGTGGGATGTCACCTGTGAAACACCACCAGTGCCCAGCAGAGCAGCACTGGGGCATCCCTGTTTGTGCTGGCCAGTGCCACTCCCAGCTCCCAGAGCCTCCCAGGGCTCGGCTGGTCTCTGCCAGCACAGCAGGGAGTGGGACTGGGGCCATTTTCTTCCCATTAACTGCATTTTTAGGGGGGGAATCAGGCTGGGCATGCAGCTCCAAAATATCTCCGAGGAGCATCTGCCTCTGCATATAGCCCTGTCAAGAGAGAAATTGCCACTTTCCCCGAGGTGACTTCGAGCTGGAGGTGCGTGGGCACAGGAAATTGGAATTCACAAGAGTGGGACAATTCCATTACTGTCTCCTTCAGCTTCTTCCTTCTCCTATAATAAGGGAATTAACTCCTTTGCAGGTTTGAGTATATCTGGAGGACAGAGGCAAACCAGTGAGCAATGAGGCCATGACGCAGCTGGATTTACAAACTGTATCAAGAATATTATTAGGTTAAAAAGTAGTTTGCACTGAAGGAACTTGTTTTATTTAAACACAGAGTTTTACTTGGCTTTTATTGTACTGAATGGATTTATTTAAAAAAAGAAAAAAAAGTGAAATGGAAAATGATAAATTATTTCCACTGCGAAGATTCCAGTTGTGATAGAATGTAGACTTGGAGAAGAAAAAAAAGGAAAAAATAAAATTATAAAATATCTCACTAAGCACCAGGCAGCAGCACTCGCACACACACACACAGTTCCATCTTGTCTTCATAGAAAGAGAAAAGAAGCCCTGTGAAAGTGCAGGGATGTGGGCGAGCTTTGGGTCACAACTCCAGATTCCCCACTGAACCACAGAAGGTTTGTCTACAACACCTGGGACTGATTCCCTAAATTCCCAACAGTCAGGTTCAGAAATAAAACCCTTCTATTTCCACATGTTGGTGCCTGAAGAGCAGCATGGCACATTCACTACCACTGGATCCAAAGAAAAGACAACAAAAGGGAACACAAAGCACAGACCTGACAATTGTTCACGTTTTAAGGGCAAACGCTAAGAGACTTTCTGAGCCTGCACGGGATAACGGAGGGATTTGGAATGAGTTCAGTGCCTTAAAAATAACATAAAATAAGACAGCCTTGATGCAACTCTGTAGGACCAGGAGAGGAATCACAATCAAGCAAAAAGAAGGAAAAATAACCAGATCACCAAAGCCAGTGAGAGCCCCTCCCTCGCGCTGCCCCCATTTCACAGGAGGCCAGGAGGCCCAGCAAGAGCAGCAAGAAAGACAGCAAAGAAATATAAATATCAGGAATGGCAATGGGAAGGAGATTCAGGATTTATTAAAGCATGTTGTGATAACTGCCAACAAGGCCTTAGAAATATAAGGTAGAACCTCTGTCTCCTTGAGTTATCTCTGCAGTGAAAGCCAATTTTTATTTAATCAAAACTCCCTGCAATCTAAGAGAGATGGATGGAGCCCTGCTCCCACTCAAGCAGTGGGAGCCTGTGCACAGGTGAGAGTTTTAATGGCACAATTTTCGTAGTGTATTATTTTTGTCAAAAATTACAGCTATATTTGTTTCTATGTTGGTGCCTCTTTAATTATTCAGGCTAATATTCTTAAGTTATGAATTAAACAAAATGCTTTCCAGATCAAAGCTTCTCCTAAAAATAAAAAGAGCAAGGGACAGATTTGCAGCCCTGAGCATCATCCTGAGAAAGAGGGCTGGGAAAGGGAGCTGTGAGCAAGCTGTGGGTTGAAAGGGACAACTCAGACCCCATTAGTGTTGAGTCCAGCTGGTCCATCCCCACCAGGACCTGGAAAGGCTTTGAGGTGGTATCTTTATTTCTTTTCATTTACAAGATGCTTCACGGATTGAGCAACTCTTAATCAACACACAGAATCTACACACTGGGCAGCACAATGACTTAACCTCATGTCCACAGTGGGGGTTGGTGTGGGGCTGAACTCCCTGTGGAAGCACTGAAGCTCTGCCCTATACTGAATTTTACCCTGCTCAACAAACTACTCCCTGGAGCACAGTGTTTGTGGAGCAATAATGAAGGGCTGAAGAAATAATGAAATAGCCTCCCTAAGCCTTCCAAAGACACACCTGCAAATTATTCAGACTCCTAAGCTGGTGGTTGGAAAGCTAAAGTCAACAGCAGAGGACCCATTTCACAGTCCAGTCATTATTCTCTTAAGAAAAAAAAAAAAGCTAAAACAACCAAAGAAAAAAGGAGAAAAAAAAAAAAGCCATGAAAAGTCTGACAGTGTCTTAATGAAAACCAGAGGGGGAAAAAAAAATACTGAATAACATAAGATGATTGAGGAGTAAATTAAGGGTTTGCAAGTGTCAGTGCTGAGGCAGGTCTGCAGACCTGCAGCTCAGGATGAGATGCGTGTGCCATGAGGGAAGCAAACGAGCTTTGCACCACACACACGGTTTAGTGGGACGCCTCAGCCGCGGCGGCCAGCTGTTAGTGACACAGCACTGCCATTCAGGGGGACGAGACGTGCCGGCTTCCCAGTACCTTGCACTGCACTGGCTGAGCTCTCCATTAATACATCATCCAGCATTAGATCTAAAAGAACGAAACGGCATTAATCACCCGGCAGGACACGCGGCAAGACTCCCCAGCCCCTTCGGAGGTCCCTGTGGCTCTCAGGCTCTCCGTGGCCTCTGCCAGGAGCGCTTCCTTGCGGGATCCTTGCGCCTCGTGGAGGGTGGGCTCGGGCACGCGTGAGAAAGGAAGGGCTCTTGTGCTTCTCCCACGGG
The DNA here is from genome assembly GCA_013397815.1 of Aleadryas rufinucha. Taxonomy (NCBI): domain Eukaryota; kingdom Metazoa; phylum Chordata; class Aves; order Passeriformes; genus Aleadryas; species Aleadryas rufinucha. Next base: position 145,229 of record VZTH01014800.1, on the reverse strand, counting down.
CACAGGTGGGAGCCCAAGAGATCCCCAAGAACCCCCTCGGTTGATGGTGAAGAAGACGACACTGCTGAAGGACGATCTGGGACAGCAGCACCTCACAATGACCGCTCCTGCACCTGCCCACACCTCGGATCTCACACGCTTCCCTGGTTTTCAGATACCTGACTGGATAAATGCATTGGAAGAGTCTACAACCAAAAATGACCGTGCCACCGGTCAGCTTTCCATGTCTGTCTGTATCTGACATCCCTAAGGTGGTTTGGGCATCTGGGGTCACTCAGGAAGCCCAGCTGAAAGGAACCCCCATGCAGTTGTTGGCACAATCCCAGCCCTAGTCTTGGTTCCATCTGCAAGTTCCCACTGTGCAGAACAAAGTTAAGCAATGACATCTGTTGCCTCCGAGGGCAAAGCTGGACATGGTCAATTAAAACCAATGTTTCGCTGAGCGTGGATTGGGAAAACTGTTCTGAAGCAATTTGGAGGACTTCATACTTTGCTCTTGAAAGGTTTTTATGGCGATTGAATACTCAGCAATATTTGATCCTCAGTAAAATAGCTGTTTATTGCCTCTTTAATTAGGCATTTCATAGCACTGAATGAATAACTGTATCTCCAAGGATGGTTTGTGATTCCTTCCCGCTGGGAAATTGCCCAGACTTACATCTTTTCTTCATCTAGTTCCTCTAGCATTATAAATAAGGTAATTAATAATAACTAAACATCTATTTTTCTTCTACAGAAATGTCTGCATTCCAAAACTGCAACTTTAAATAGCAGTCTTTCTATCCAGCCTTTAAAATCCTTTTCTAACTCATCAGCCTGAAACTGTGCTTGGGAACTTGGACTAAGCAAAAGAGCTTTCTAGGCATTTTCTTGAGGGGGAAAAAAACCCAAAAAAACCCAACAACAAAAAAAGACTCTTTCCATCTGTATCCCACTTAACTGAGAACAGTCTAATGTGTCCTCCAGCGCTCTTGAGGGAAGCCTCCATCTTTCCACTGGCCAGTGAGGGAGCCAGGCTCTCGGCATAAACCCAAGTTTGATGTCCAGAGGCTGGTGTGACACATCCTAGTGGTTACAAAACCTGTGAAGCTCATGGGACTGAAAGATGTGACCAAAGGAAATGGTTGGGTAAGTGCTGAACTGAGAGAGGCCGAGGCAGCGCTGTGGTAACGTGGTTCCGTGATTAAGCCTGTCACAGCTATTAAACACCTCTTAGGCTATTAAAAAATAAAACAGACTTAATATCACCAGCTTTGGGAACGAGCATCTGATCAGACAGCCTCTTAAACAGTCCTGAAGTCTGTCAAAGATAGAGAAGTGAAAGGGGACAGGGAGAGAGCAGCAGGCGGACTGACCAGGGAGGGAAAGTGCGAGGCCATGGACAGGAAGGGCAATGGAGAAAGTTCAGTCAGAAGAGAGAGCATGCAAGAAGAAGAGCACCTCCGACCTGTGGCCTCTGGCTAACTTATTTCTGACTCATTCAACTACATTAAAACGAAAAGAGACTGAGAGACAAATGCAGACTTTTGGCAGAGTGGGGTCTTTCCTCGTTTCAGCTGCAGAGCCTCCTCTAGGCAGGGCTCCACGCCTGCACAGCCATTTGGGAGTTGGGTTCAATTTACACCAGCATTACTTTGTCTAGTTACTCTCCTTGTCTGGTTGGTTGGTTGTTTTTTTTTTTCCTTCTAATCTGTATTTCTCAAGCAAATGCATTGATATGTTTCTCCAAGGAGTTTTAAAGCATTACTAGAATGAGATGGCTCCATTATTTTATTACATTCTTGAATAGCAGTGGTGCTACTGTGCCAATAAATAAACCTGCTTGATAAATGGGACAGGTAACATCACCGTGGCATTACAAGACTGTAATAAACCAAATAGTGAATCTGGTAATCAGCAGCAGTGCTCATGACTCAGATTTATGATGCCCCATCCAGCACTGCTGATCTTTGCAATTGTCACTATTTGTGTAACATTGAGCTCTGCTATCCAAGAAGCTCCAGGTCTGATTATTATTATTTTTTAATTTAAATAACCTCCAATGGAAAGGTCACTGCAAATCATGCAGCCATTAAAAAGGCTTCCTTGGCTCCTTGCTCAGCCTAAAATGACACTATTTCCTTCATGCAAATTTTATAGCTGGACATGCTTTTGGGAGAAGAATTATCACCAGACACGAGGCAGGGAGGGGAGGGAGGAGGGGATTGTGTGGAAGGTCAAGCAGGACTCAGAAAGATGTGGAAAGACTACCGACCAGCCATCTGTTTCTCCTTACTCCTTCTCTTTTTCTCCAGCCGGCGGAGCCTCTTCTCCTCCCGCCTCTTGGCTTCTTCCTCCTCCTGGTGCTGCCGACACTTGTGGAAATTCTCGACCACCACCCCCACAAACATGTTGAGGACGAAGAAGGCCACGATCAGCAAGAAGGAAATGAAGTAGAGGAGCATCCATGGGTTGTAGTTCATGACTGGCTGCAAATTGGAGGAAGGCAAATTTCAAGTGAACCTCAAAAACAAGAATGGGAGCAAATTGATACAGTTGTGCCATTCACAGAACTCATGGCCCTTTCAGGGAGCTCAGGCTGCCCTGCTCTTCCTGAAAATTAGAGCTTTCTGAGACATTTTAACTGAATGATCCTAAAATGTGTGTTGAGGACAGAAGCACTACCTCTTTTGTGCCAAAAGGACAGCAGCACCCTTTGCAGCTACTGTAAGTCCCTCACTGAAAACCTCTACCTGCACAAAGCACTTCTTTTGTCCTGAAATGACCAAACTGCTTAAAAAGTCAAACCATCCTTTGATAGGTGCACTTCTCCTAATGTGAGTTACACCAGTCATGTTGCAAAATCTGCAGGGGAAATTCGGAGTACAAACCCAGAGTTTTTACTGAACTCCTCACCACATCCCATGACTTGGATTAAACGCCACCCTGGATCCTAACCCCATAACGCCATTTGACTGCGGAAGCCCACAGTACCTTGCAAAACAAGAGCTAAAATGTGTGACCTTTGACAAGTCATTTGTTACAGCTCTGCTGCAGCTTGTACCTGCTGGTCGACTCCCACAGCATCCAAGCCATCGTACATGATATCCACCCACCCGTCCTTGGAGGCCAGGACAAAGAGAGACATCAGGGCCTAGAAACGCAGGGAGAAAAAAGTTAGGCACAGCTGCACTAAAGCTCTTTTACTTGTAACATCTTACTCCTCTCTGCCCTTTCCTGCCTGAGGAATGTCATTACCTGTCTGATAATGGGACACTTTGATGACCAAGATTTCTCTTGGCAGCAAAACCTATCAATGCCAATGCCCGGCTCAGCAACGAGCAGTAATTCGGAAACCACAGCGCTGAAGACAAAAGCGGCTTCATTTCCACCCTCTGGGTCTCTACTGCTCCCAACTAATTAGTTCTTACCACACTGCTAAAATAAGGCTGCATTGCAGAGATGGCTGAAAATGTCCAGCTCTATTAGACAAGCCCTTCTGCAAGATATATTTGGTTTGTTATGTAGCAGTGAAGCAATTAAGTGCTCCACGAAGCCACATGTGCTTGTTCTGTTCCGAAAAGAAGTGTATGCCTGCTTGGAAACACTGCCTTTGGGATTTACAGAGACAGAATGCTGTGTATGTGAACTGAATATTTACTGTGGCTGGCAGTGCCCTGCAAGAAAATCCCATGGGATAATAATGCACAGGTTTTAAGTCAAGGAGGTAAAGGAGCAAAGAAGCAGATTACCGTTCTATTAATACCTGGCCGAGATTATCAAAATTATACTTGTGCCGGACCCATTTGTAGCTTGCTTCTGTACAATCCGATTTATTTGTGATGTTTCTGGTGTCCTCCCCCTGACAGACAAAAAATTTGCCTTTGAAAAGCTGCAAAACACACAAAGAAGAGAGGAAGTGTCAGGGTTCAGTCCACAGGATTTCTACACAGGTGATGGGCATTCCTCTGGGGTTCTCTGCACAGCCCACACCAACCAGAGCTGTTGAGGGAACTGACCTCATTCATGGAGGTTATTAAGAGTGAGGAGCCTGTATAATACGCACCTAATGAGCAAATGCATGATTTCACATCATTTAGGACACCCACCTCATGCATTAAGCTGTCTGGTTCAGTGATCTGAGACTTGCCTAAAGGCCTTTGCTCCTGGGTTGTCAGCTCAAGTGTAGCCCCAGCCAATAGCCCAGACCAGCTAATGGCTTCTTACCACACGTGGAACAACTCTGGTGACTCTCGGCCCAGTTAACAACAAATGAAGTGTAACAGGGGCCCTCTGTCAGCAGAGAAAAGGTGGCAGCGAAGAGGGCCAGTGATGGACTAATCTCTGCTCGTAGAGGTCACAAGGGGACACTTCAGAGGGGAGATGAGCCCCTGGGAGTGACATTCGTGTTGAATCAAGACTGCTGTCAGTCCCGCTTTGCTCTCTGATCCCGGGTGCTGTGCCCCAGCTGTCATAAAGCTCTGCAGCCTGTGCAGGGTCACTGAAAATATTCCCTGTGCACAGCTAGGTACCTGATCCTGAGCTTATTTTCTTTGGTTTAAGCCCAGGGAGATGCAACTCCTGGAGAGTCAGCTCCTGATTTATACCTGCATGAGGAACTGGAGCCTCCACACGCTTAATTCTAGACTTGGTGCTTCCCACACATGGAACAGAGAGTGGCAGGGGATGATTACTGCTTCAGACAGGGTGATTGATGCTAGCAGGATGGATGCTATCAAAGCCCAGGAGACAGCCAACAAATCTAGTTTTATTGGCTGACAGAAGCTATTGACATTACTGTTGGGAAGTGGGGGGGAAATGGCAACCTGCTCTCCAGGCTCCTTAAAACACCACCTGGGTATACAAAGAAGAGACACTGATGGGATCTGATCTGTTGTTCTAGACAAATATCAGTAGAAATAATAGTGAACAAGATAAACCCATGCATTACTCCATGGGTTTCCTTCAGAAACCAACAGCAGGAAGATGGTCTCTAGGCATGCAAAATTAATCACTGCTCAACGCAATCATAGAATTTTTGGATGCAAGAAGTATTCCCTGATCTTTCCATGGAGAAACACTATCTGTCGTAAGGCAGACTGGGGAGATATAGTCTTCACAGAGAAAAGTTTTAATTAAGCAGGAAGGTAAATAACTGGGTTTAGTATATTGTCTGTAAATATAACTTCTCCAGGAGCTGGACTGTAATGCCACTCATGTGGGAGCAGTAACAGGGCTCCTGACAGGGTTTGGAAATACAAAGCCCAATTTGCAGAAACACTGATCCCTGTCTGTGCTTAACAGTTTGGCACTTGTGAAAGGAAAAGACCCAGTGTTTCCTACTGGACTTACTTTATCCACCTCTTTCTTGTATCTTATTAATGACTACTCACACGTGGGCAGCTCTACAACCAAAACAGTTTTGATAAGAGGACAAGCTGTTAGAAACTTCGATGTCTGGATTTTAACAGCATTAAAAACCTCTAGTTTGATCCCCAGCTTACAGTTAAATGGAAAAACTAACTGTAACTTTGAGAGATCATCTTTTTATAGAAAATAGCTCCAGCCTCATCTTACACCTAATTAGACATAAATATTAACTGAGAATTTTGCATCCTGAATACAGGATCAGTCTTGCTTGTATCTACCACTGAATCACATCAATAGTCATGACAATTTAACGTAAGGCTGCAAGTCACCAGGGAAAGCATTGCAATTAGCAGGGATGAAATTCAAAGAGCATACTGCAAGTTTTGTTGTCTGGCATAAATTTTCCCATGTCTGAGTGTTAGATTGTTTTACGGGATATGCTTAGTTTTATGAATCTGTTTAATATAATGGATGGATGCTGTTATGCTGTAATGCTAAACCAATCTAGCTGCTGAGGTGGTTATGGATGGCATGATTTTCTTCCCTGTTTATTTCCAATGCTGTATTTATTATTTAAGCAGTATGTTAGTGTAAAATATTATATAAGACACCTTTCCAAAACAAAGCCAAATAGAGTTGCTTTCCAAAAGATGCCTGTGACAGATCAGATAAACTTCAGAAAGAAGTAAGTGTTATGTCAGAATATTTATATGAAGCAATCTCTTCTTCCCAGGTAATGAGAAACCAATTGCAATGGAAACTGCCACTTTTCCCCTGGGCTCCTGCACTCCTGGGACTCAGGATATTGCCAGCGGAGCCGGCAGGAAACAGACTCAGAAATCTCTGTTTCTGCAAGCTTTCAGTTACACAAACTGTCAGACTCTGAATGAATCTCCAGGTCAAGGTCTCTCTGGAGTTTACAAGCCAATGATTTCAGCTTTGAGTTTCTATTTCCCCATCAGTTTGTAACCAGAAAAAAAGGTGGAGGGGAGATCACAGAATCATGGAATGGGTTGGATTGAAAGGGACCTTTATAGGTCACCTAGTCCAACTCCCTGCAGTGAGCAGGGACACCATCCTGACATCAGTTCAAGTTCAGAAAGGCTTACACTATGCCATGTGTACAGGTACCCAGATGTGGGGCAATTTGGGGCTTGTTACGCTCTCAGGTTAAGTGCTGAGGCTTACAGAGGACTCACCTGAACTCCCAAGATCCCAAAGATTATGAAAAAGGCACAGCAGATGACCACAATGTTCCCAATGGGCTTCAAGGATGACATCAGAGTCTCCACCACCAGTTTCAGTCCTTGGGCTCGACTAATGACTCTGTAGGGGCGAGTAAGCACAAAAGCTGTCAGTCCTGTTCCTGCCCAGTTTTGCCTCCTATCAAGATAGAGGACATGAAGAACATAGCATTAGAAAACTTTTTAGACTGGTAAGTAACTCAAAAATCATGATGGAAAGAGCACTTCTGGAAGACTGACCTGTGAAGTTATGTTAAGGAGGGAAGGGTCTCTGCCTACAATACACACAACTGTGCATAAATAAAGAGGAGGAAGAGAAAATGTACGAGGAGCCAGGCCATAAAATTCAGCTGCTTTGCTTGGGCCATCCACAGACACAGACTTTCATGCCTGTAGCCTGTCCAGGACTTCAAAGAGAGCCTCCCACTGTCCCTTCCTATATAGATTTAGGCAAGACACCTGATTTCCCTGTCCCAGTCCATGAAATGGAGCTGCCACTCTTACACATCTGCCTGCACATCGGTAGCAATTACAGAATCATAGAATGGTTTGGGTTGGAAGGGACCTCTAAAGGTCATCGAATCCAACTGCCTGCAATGAGCAGGGACACCTCCTGCTAGATCAGGTTGCTCAGAGCCCCTGATATTTCCAGGGATGGGGCATCTATCATCTCTCTGGGCAACCTGTGCCAGTGTTTTCACCACTCTCATCTTAAAAAACAATCTGTAGTGTTCCTTATAGTGCTGCTGTGTACAGAGACCTGAGCTACCCCTCAGCTCATCACAATTTCTGCTTTATACCCACTGTACAGCCTCAGTTCTAAAACAGTGCTGTCCTCCAGGTGAAACTTCACTGGCAGGACCAGAAGCATCTAACCTAATTTCTATAGCTCCTCTCTGTCTGGTATCACACAGAATTTCATAACAGAAGATTAGATCATATCAGAAAGTTGAAGAAGAATAATGTGGACTTCATGACTGAAGAAAAAAAATCTCAATAAGTAGAAACTATACTATACTCTCAAGGTTAATGTTGCAAAGAAAGGACAAGTCTTGTGTGATTTAGAGAAGCCATCTCACCATGCTGGGAAAGATGAACGAGGTATTCAGCCTCACCGACCTGAAGGTGGGGACCAAGAAAGGCATCTGAGGAGGTTACATGCCTCCCTCCTCTTGGTGCCAACTGGAATTAAACATTTCACTAGTGCTGCAAATCAGTTTGTACTGATGCCATAGAAACTGTGCTTGCACAAGTCAGAAGCAGTTAAACGCTGTGAAAGGCAGAGGAGGGGGGTGCCTGCGTGTTTCTGGGTGCTGCTGGTGACTCCTTTGAGCACTCGGCTCTCAAATGTGCCCCAAACTTCCCCACCTTCCAGTTTCTGCCTGGGTCTCTTGCCATGGGAGTCCTCTCATCACCTCTCCCATTTCTGCCCAAGTCTGGCTCCACCACCTGAAGCACTGTTGCAGTTTTGCTGCCTGGACAGGGTCCAAGTTCCCCTCCTTTCCCTCTTCTGGGCATGGTGCTCCCAGCAGAGGTCCCCATGGACACATCCACACTCCCACCATGCATGGCCTCAGCTGGGACCACAGCCCACCTGCACCATCCCTCTCCTGCCCCAGAGCCTGCAGGCTGAGTGACCTGCAGTGCTCAATGCACGGCCACCAGCTCTTACCAAAACTGTTGGCTTTAAACCGTATCCTGAAAAGCTACAGCTTATTTCCTTTTTCTCCTGGTTAAATATTTACTCAAAATGTCAAGGGTAACTCATCAGTTATCACTTTCAGAAAGAAACAGATGGTGGTATTTTTATCCACTCTCTCACCAGTGAAACACAAAGAGCAGATGCTGCTATTCCTCAGGCTGGGCATCTCTGCCAGGTAGGTGCTGTGGCTCCCTATTTCAGACACCACAGCTTTCCTGACACTCAGATCTGGGTGTTTTAGGGAAGGAGCTGGAGGGTGACATGGCTGAGGGAGCAGAAGGCTGCACACCCCATGAGCAGTGTGGGGACTGGTCAGTGTGGGCTGCCAAAGCTGCCCACAGGGATTAGCCCAGGCTGGAGACCTCACTGCTGCTGCCACAGGGCTGAGAGCTGAGCCCAGGCCAGCAAACAGGGGCTGGGGAGCAGCTCAGTGTGCCTGACTCAATGAGCTGGGTAATGCAGCCTAACAGGCCGTGTCTGAGTGCACAGAGTGAGCCTTGGGCTGGACAGGCCGAGGCTGAACATCTCTTGCAGCTCCTCAGATGGACTAAAGACCTCCACAGCCCTCACATCCCTCACACAGTCCTGGGTGAAATGTTCCACCTGCCAAACTACAGGTGGGAAACTGAGGCATGGAAGGAGGGCAAGCCATGTCCTCAGAGGTAGGAAAGCAACTCAATTGCAATTATTTCAATGTAAGTTACGTCCTTTGGTGCCTTTAGGGATCCTGCCTTTAGGGATCATGGACTTCTGTCCACTGTCATGCAGGATGGAACCAAAGGCAGGTCTTCTAAAATGAAGGTCTATGGTCTGAACTACTGGAGCATCCTTAAATTTGGGGGAACAAGGAAGGAATTTAGTCTCCAGAGTTTAAAGTTGATAATTTTCTCCAACGGTTATTAAGAAATGCTGTTCTAGAAATATTAAAGTGATTTCCCCTGTGAGGTACTATTTGGTATCCAGCTGAGAGGGAAAATAGGAGGTTACTTGTCTGACTTTGCAAAGTCGTGTGTGTTGAGGAAAAAAGGGCTGAAAAACTGCAGCATTTGGCTGCTTTAAGTGTTTTGATCAACCAGGGAATTCCTCAAATTAGAATGCATTAGGGTAAAAGCTGCCACCAGTTCAGCTCCATGCCAGTGCTGTTTTCAGCACTACAGGGAGAAAAAACTTTGAAAAGATTGTGAAAAATAATAGTTCTTACTAATGGAAACCTTTATACCTTGGAGCTGCCTCAGACTAAGGGCCTGATCCAACACTGAGGCAAGTCTGTGCGAAGATTCCTGATATTCTCCGAAGAGTCTGACAATTCTCTTAAGGTGTCAATGAAATTCTCAGCTTTTCCAGATTATTAGTATCACCTCCAATATGTCAACATACAGCATCCCCACACCTCATCAGCATTGCCAAGGTCCTGCTGCTATCAGGCTTGTAACATCTTATTATCTGACCCACACCCCTGCAATTTATGGCTGAAGGATGCAGCTGATTTGGAGCCCTGCAGTTGTGCAAGAACAGGAGACCTGAGGAGGTTCCATTCAAGCACAATTCCAGTCTGCATTAGGCATATAACAAACAGGGAAATTGAAATGAGACATTCTTTCTTCTTTTTTTTTCAGTGTGAAGAAATGTTAATCCCTATAATTCCCCCTGGTTCTTCTGTTCTGAGCATTCCCAACGCTGTTAAACCCCTGGTGTGAGATGCTCCAAACCCACTGCCAACCTCATCCCAGTCAGATCCATTACCAACATTAAGCCCTCCTGAGGAGAGCTCTCAGAAGAAGTAGTAGTACTTAGATGAAGCAACAGATCAACATTAATGAAGACCTTCCTCCATAGATTAAAAAAAAATTAGCAAAGGTGATGATATGATAGATAGAGTTATGAAATTACTATTAGACCATGATGGTATAAAAGTGAATAATTTATCTGTGTGCTTGAGAAGTCAAAGCTCAGGCTCTGTAGAGAGTAAAGCAGCCCTGAAGTCCACCCACATTAAATCTGAATACATTTTCAATTTTGATTTCTCTTGTATCTTATGCTACAACACTTGATCCCAACAACATCAGGCTGAATGCATTAGGAAGGAATGTTATTTTATAAGCAATTCCTTTACTGGCTGAAACATCAGAGGGTCATGGAAACATCTTTAAATGTCACTCTTTTCCAAATTTATTTTTGGAATTCTGGTCATAAAGCTGGGCTTGAATCTTCATGGATTAAATATGGAGACTGATAATCAATCATGCAATCAAAACCCTGTGACTGGCATACAGGTCAGGTTTCTTTAATGCCCGGGCAGAAGGCAGAAGCCTGTGGGGTTTTGTGTGCTGCATAAAGCAATGGGGTGGTTTCTAAAGGAGAAAATCAGAGACAGAATGAGGGAGATCTTTTGCAAGAATCCCCCTTCCAGGCCACCCAGTGGGAAAGCCAACAAGAGATGATGGGGTTGTCTCTGCTCTCGAGCTGAGTGTGACACACACAGCTGTGGCTTGGCTTCTCACTGAGGGTGTCCTCCTGCAGCCCTGTCCTGGAGTGTCCCCAGAAAGGGAGGACAGAAGGAGCCAGGTTTGCTCCTCTCTGGTGCGAGTGGAGCATTTGCTGTCGTCTCTGCCTTACACCTTCCTGGAAAAGAAAAACTGTCTCAGCCTCCACGGGAGACTTCACCCAGGCATGGGAACGGGATCCACGGTGTGCAGAGACCTCAGGTCACCTGTCCCAGCTGTCACCCCGCGTCGATGCAGCTGCACATCCCGGGCTGTGCAGCGAGGACGCGATCCCTGAGCCACACACCGAGCCCGCGGCAAAGGCAGCGCGGGCAGCTGTGGGCAGAGGCCGCTCAGGGCAGCCCAGATGTGCAGCACGGAGGCAGATGGGCTTCCACGGGCGGAGATTTATGACTTACTGAAAAGCCCCCAGTTTGATGGCTGCTTTTTCGTTTCCTACAAATCTAATTATGGGAGAACAGAACTGATTCTGAACATATTTAGGGAAAGGGCTTGCTGCTGTCTTTTTTTACGTTTCCTTTGTAGTAGAAAGCAGCGTGTTGGCTGAAAACATTCCCGTACTCTCTTGAGAAAACAAATCAAATACCAACAGGAATGCAATAGCAGTGGAAGAGCCTAATCCCACACATGCTTCAGATGGCAGGTATTCCTCCACCCTGCAGTTACTGAGTGGGTTATTCCCCATAACTGCAGATTATTCATGCACATAGGTGACTACAGAGAAAGGCTCCAGTTAAAAAAGACCCAGACAGCCCCAGAGATCTACAAAGAAGCATACAGGCTTTGGCCAGGTCAGACAGGTGACTCCAGCAGAGATCAGTACAACCCAAATGTCTCCCTTTAAATCTGATTTAACCATGGAACTTCAAAAGAGAAACTTGCGTTCCACAGTTCAGAGAAGAGACATCAATCCTTCTTTTACCCTGAGCCATCTAGATAATTTTATAGATTTTCTGAACATGGGTAAAAATCAGCAGAAACAGAGGAGCAGAGCAAATCTACCCCATCAAAAACTGGGCAGAAACTACCCCAGAAACTGCAGCTGACGTGAGATACCAAAGGACACACAAAGAGAGAAGAGTCTGAATCGGAGTCACATAGGAATACAGTCTACTTACATGGGGAGCGAGCTGAACTGCCCCAATGGTGCCAGCTGTCCAGATAAAAATGATTAAAAGCAGCTCACGTCCTAAAACTCACCAGGCACAACACATATATACAGACCAATTGAACAGAATGTCCTTTATAGCTGTTGAGAATATTTGAAAGATATATGTATAGGGATGGCCATTGTTATTTAGACTTATTATTCACACAGGGGTAGTAAAACAACATCTTCTATCAGAAGCAGGGTCCTATTTTTCTGTTCTGAAAGAGAAAAATCCTGACTTAAAGCAAACCTTTTTTATGGAGGAAGCAGCAGTAAGATATGGCAGGCGCACAAAAATGCTTTGAGCATGAAGGTTTATTAGCTGCTGCATAACAGGAGCAGCAACAATGGTATTAAAGAGGAACTGCATTTAGCATGAAGAGAAACCTTCATGCCTTGGGGTACAGGTCACAAACAGATGCCTGTTTAGAAGAGGTTGGTCCTTGGGCAGGTTCTTATCGGAGTGGAGCCTGTCCCTGGAGCATGGGATACCGCCTGCTGGCAGAGTTGGGGGGCCAAGTTAGCAGGACAATTGTTTTCATCTTGTCTGGGTCATTTTCAAAGGAAATGTCTCTCTAAAACTAACGGGGAGCTGGGGAAAAAAAGCTTCTTTGCATTCTAGGTTAAGCAACAGTTGAGTCTCTGCTTCCTTAAAAAATGATCTGCCACCTGCTACTAATTTCCTTCTTTGTTATGAAAGCCACTGACTGCCTGAAGGAAAGGGGGAGAAGAAGCTGTTAAGCTGCACTTTACACAGAGCAAATGAGAACACAAATAGCAGGGGATGTGTGTTTTAATGAGCAAAAGAGGCATTGATCAGTTTCCTATTGCACTTGGGGCCGGTCCCAAAATGCAGCGAGGGCCCAGAGCTCTTGCAGCTCGGCGGACCTGCGGACTGTCACTGTCTGCGGAGCTGCGGGAGGCTGGCACCACACCGCTGACAGACGCTGTGCCCTCTTCTTGTCTGCCCCTCCCCTTGCATGAATGCTCAGCCCCACCTTTGGCACACACACCCTGCATCCCTTAGATCTTCCCCTGCCTCTGCTCACCTCAAGGGCCGCAGCGTCCTCAGCAGCCTCAGAACCCGCAGCATGCCCAGGATTTTCGTGCCGCTGTCTGACACCATCGATACCAGGATGTCGATGACGGAGATGAGCACCAGCACCCCATCCAGCACGTTCCAGCTGCTCTTCAGGTAGGCTTTCTCCCCAAAACACAAGCCTAGTGCCACCACCTGCCCGGACACCAAGTTGCAACAAATTATGACTGTAACATCCAATGTGTTTGTTGCAGTTAGCAACCTGCTGAGAACTCCTTATTTACAGACACCAGTCTGTGAGTCCATTTGCTTCCCAGCACAGAAGCCTAATTAGACAAACCAGCAAAGTGTTCTACTGAAAGAATTATGAAAATACTGCTGCAGAAACATCCCAGGTTGTCCCTTACAGCTGCATTTTTAATGCAGATAAACCTACCTGCACAAAACTGTTCCTAACACGTTTAGCTCTGGCATAAAAAAAAATTTGATCGTATTTTATTCCTATAGACTGCAGGAGAGAAGGTGCAGAGTGGCTGACCCAAAGCAATCATGTACAAGCTTTGCAGATAAAGAAACTAGAAAAACTTTCCCAAGAAAGAGCAATTGTTCAGTGACATGTTTATGAATTACACAAGAGAGATTTGCAGCCATGGGTTTCTGAGCCTCCTGCTTCAAATCCAGCAGTGTTTCAACGTGCTTAAGTCTCTCTGTCCTCAGGAAAGCACACAGCAGCTTAGGTTGTTGAGGACAACTGGTTGTTGAAGACAATGGGACCTACATGCATGGTTGAAGCTAAGCATGTGCTCAAGAGCTTTGCTGAATAGGGCAGGATTGCTGAATTCAAGGATCCCATTGCTCCTATAATGGCGTAAATCAAGAACAACTTCAGCGAAATTGTTCTGATGTAAAACGTGCTCAGAATAAGGCATGTGGTGGGCATCTGAGTATGATTCAGAAGAGGAAAATATACACCTCGCTCACAGCTGGTAGACTTAAGGGTTTTGAGAGTCCACCGTAATAAAAAACAACTAATATAATACAGGCACACTTATCCTCCACCTGCATTTACCTTAACTGTCATCTCAGTCAGGAAGATGACTGTAAAGATGTAGTTGGAGAGTGTTAGGAAAATCCGTTCCTATGAAAAAGAAAATGAGAGACAATGTTTTATAGGCTGCTCTCTGCAGCTGTGCATCCCCCCCATGCATATTTGGGTGGTTGATAACTGTTCTCCAGATTCTGTGCTGAAACAAGCCTTGGACTGTTTGCTTGCAAAGAGGAGAAAATCCAAATATTTAGACAACAGCGCTGCGTGGTTCAGCCCTGCCAGTACCCTGCTCTGTGTCAGCACCATGGACAGGGACAGCCGCCGGCACCTGCCCCATAAACCCTCCCATTTGCCTCCAAAACCTCCCTAATTACCCCCAAATCACCCTCCCCCCCAGAGCGGAAACAGGGAGATGTGCCCTCCTTGAAACGTGCTTGACAAATCTCTACCTGCCCCTCACCTGCAGACATCACTGCATCGTGTAAATATCACTGAACTCCCACTTCTCCTAGAAATTAAGTCAATATTAAAGTGACAGAGCTGCGAGGCAGCAGGACCTGTGGGATGCTGAAGCGCAGCTGGCATGAGTTATCACAGCTCCGGCGAAGCCAACAGAGCTCTGGGGGTTTATGCCAGCTGAGACCTGCCCCCAAAAGGTCGATTCTGTTGCCCAAAGCCACGGGCTAGACCTGGCGTGAAGCCCAACAGCCTCATTTCCCAGTCCCCTGCACTGTCCACCAGACCGTGCCCTCCTCAGTGCCACCACTCAGCAAGAGCAGCTAGTGATTACAGATGAGCCCATGGACTGGTTCCCTATCTATAGTTAGCAGAAACCTTTCTTTTTAATGATGATTATTAAATAAATTACAGTTTTCCCTAATCCCTGGACAGATTCTGATTCCCTGCACTGAGAAATGGACAGCAGAAGGCAGAGGCTCGAGGAACGATGATGCATGTGCACGTATGTATGAGCACATACAATTGGCCCCAGTCCTGCTTTTAACAATTCTGGATTTATTTCTGCCTCTCCCTACAGAGCAGTCCCATAAGAGATGCAGATCTCTCACTCAAAATGAGATGCAATTTAAACAAGACAAAACACCTTGGCAACTCTCTCGCTTGCCAGATCATGATTTACTGGAAGTGACTCAGGAACCACACAGTAGCTTGTTTCCATATCGGGTCCATAATTAATTAGGTCCTAGACCTGTACTGTGATTGCATGAGCTGTGATAGGAAACATCTCCGTTGTTAGCTGACTGCCACACACAAAAGGCTGCTGCAGGGGGACAGGCACTGGGCAGGAGTGAGGGGATAGGGACCGGCTTGTGCAGCTGGAGATAAAACAGCAATAGCACGGAGGTGAGACTGAGGATACTGCATTCCTGCCTGGCAAGCATGTGGCTATTTTGAAGGATAATCTCCCCAGCCCATGTCGTGCACTCTGCAGTGGGGAGCGCATGCTGGCTCGCAGCAGCAGCCCCTGCTCTGATAAGCCAGCTGAAACTGGGACAGGGACAGAGAACTCGCTTGAAGCAGTCAGAAAATCCACAGCTCAGGGAAGCAAAGAATGATTATTTTAAACAACTCAACCTAAACTAACTCTCTCGGTTTCCGGACAAGAGCTCCATCAGCACAGGCAGGGCCCATGCACTCCTCCTGGCTCCCCGGCCCCAGTGCTCAGCATTCCCCTCCTCTGCAGCTCCCAGGCCATGGTCCAGTTCCCTTGGTCACAGCCTGATGGTGACGAACCTCACACCAGTCCCTGTCTCCTTTCCTCTTAGCACTCTTCCAATGCCAGGGGACACCACAGCTCCTCCTCTCCTACATGAAATATTGGGTCTGTGTGCTGCAGCCCTTTGCTGTGGACTCCTCCAACTCACACATGTCACCCCATTTCCCTTCATCTCTGTGTAACTGCAGCTCCTTTCAGAGCCAGTCTGGGGGAGTGGTAACTCTCACAGGACATAGCAAGGAGCTCAGAGGAAGCATTTACGATTTTAAACGGAGGTTCTCAGGGTGCCCCATTTGGGGATAAACAGGGTGATCTTTCCTGCTAGATCAGCTGGCAGGGAGCTCTGTTCTCTTCCTGCAGCTGTGAGTCGGTGCATGACTGCATGGGAACTGAAAAAAAAAATGGATTTAGGGGAAGGACTGCTGGGCAAACTGTAACAGTAAGGAAGACTACTAGGGAATGCTTAAAATAGGCACAGAGCAGCCTAGACTCCAGTTTTAAGGTCTTACATTGAAAATCCACAAAAATGAACAGCCTGACACGCCTACATCAACAAAACAGGATTCTATACGATTGTGATATGAGCAGTCTTGGGTGATAAATCAGCAAGAGCCCAGCGCATCTCAGCCCCAATCCATGCCAAAATAAAAGAGCAATAGGATGATTCTGCCCCTCTGATTGCTGGATGCTGTGAGGGTCTAGTTTGAGGAATCCTTACACAGAGTATTAGAACAAAGCGGTTCCGAGAACTGGCATTGCAGTGCCTGCATCAATTCAGTTTTTCTGGTGTCACAACAAAGCTGATACACAAAGGGGAGAGAAGAGTATGAAATGAACAGTTTCCCCCATTCCGTTTGCACCACACATACGTGCCTGTGGGGAACAGATGGAAGAAGTGAACATTGTGTTGGGAGAGGAGAAGTGTTTGAAGGTTTCTCAGAGAAGGAAACTGAGACAGATGTCATGCTATGTCATGTGTTAAAACCTTGATCATATTTCCAGAAATGGGATATTGGATATATTGCAGGCCACAATCTCCACTCTTGTGCTTTGAAAGGAGACCAGGTAGGGGCCAGGAGAGTTGCTGCACCTAATTCAAAGGATACTCAGGGAGTGTTGGCACCTTCCCATTTTAAAAAGAGAAAGAAAACAAGACCGAGTGCACAGCAGTGGGGTCCAAGCCACGGGTGCTTGCTCCACGAGGAGCATAGGAAAACCTTAACCTCAGAAAAAACTCACAGCGCTGTGGGGCTCAATTTTGGGTCGTTCCATGGCAATGGTAATGCAGTTCAGGAAAATGATCACCAAGACGACGTGATCAAACATCTTGTGAGTGATGATTTTATTGCACATCAGACGGAATCTGTCGAGAGAGGAAAAAAAACCAGAGTAGACACAGACTAGCTATTAATGCTCGACTGGCTGGGGAGACGCGCAGCAGCTCGACGCGTAGCAGGAGAATCGAGCGCTCTGCTTGCAAAGCAGATGAGCTCCAATCTCCCAATCCCCTCCCTGGCAGAGCCCCACGCTCAGGGCAGATTGGGGTACGAACAGAAAGGGATCTGAGCTGCAGAACTGAGCCACAGATTTCAAGCCCTAGGAATGTTCGTAGCGGGTTTGGAACGGGGCAGCTGCTTCCATGACTTGGGCACACGGCCAGGTTTGGATGTGCCCCCCTACCTGGTTCCTGGTGCTCAGGTTTAGCTTAAATAAAGGACAAAATACTCCCAATGAGCCCATAAGGGTTGAGCTTGAATAAAAGGGATAGAAGCTATTTATTGTGGCAGATGGCTGTACACTGACCCAGGATTTATAATACCGTATTACATTTCCCAAAGTCTGTTTCTGAAAATCTCTCTAATCTTTGTATGAATGAACCTGAACGCTGTCCAGGGCCCTCGGCTCCAACAAGGGAAACCCTCGGGCACGTGGGTGCGTGTCCGCAGGAACGCGTGGAACAGCACGGAGCGCAGCTGGCTCCACATGGCCAGGCTTTGGGAAGGGCAGAGCCGGGGGCCTTGGAGCAAGGAGAGGGTGATCTCTGAGAGAAAGGGAAGGGGGAGGACAGAGAAGTTCACTGAGAGGCAGGCTGAGGAAGTCAGGGAGTCCTTTGCTGTGCTGTAAGTGTGCAGTGGGGCAAATTCAGATTTTGTTGCTCAATGCTGCACCTCTCCCCCTTGCTCCAAGTTCATCACACTCCACCAAACGAAAAGCTTGCAGAGCACTGGCATCACTACCAGAGTAAATGAGGAACCCGATGAAGCTGCAGCCATGTCCTGGGCTATGGGTCTTCACTGGACACTCCTATGCTCTCTGCAGCCAGCAGCTGTTTGGTATCGACCCTGATGTCATGCTGGGGCAGGGGAAGGGCTGGGAGTTTTGTGGACTGACATACAGAGACCCATCTGGCATAAAGATGCAGATGAGCCATTGTAATGAGGGCATGCATCGTCACCACTCATCCTATCACACCACCACCTTACCTGCCCTGCCTTACCTGGAGTGAGGGGCAAAGATGTAGATGGACCAGGAGTCCCTCTCTTTGCAGCAGGTGGGGAGCCGTGCCCGTACCCAGGCCTTCATGCGGTCCCTTTTGCTCTGGGGGGAAAACGTACAGGGTGGGAGGAAAACAGAACAGTTAAAACAATGAACCCCCAAAACTTCCACGTGGAGGACTCAGGGCAGCTTTTCACTAAACACTTATCTTCATGTGCTCAGTGAAGCTGAAATAAAATAATGTCCCCAAAAAAGACCCTGTTGGGCAGGGGAAGGAGCTGTGGCAGCCAGCTGAGGGCTGTGCCAGCCCTGTGAGCTCACAGGGCTTGGTCCTGCTTCTTTCTCTGCACGGTAACTGCGTCTGGCACACAGTTATCCAAGAGGACAAACGTGATAAATAAAACCCTTGCCCAAAGGAAAGATAACCCACTCAGTCCCTCCAAATACTCATCAGATGCTTGCCTGAATTTTCTAAGGTATTCTGGGGAATATTTGTGGGGTATTTTTGTTTGGTTTTTTTAAAAGCAATATAGAATGCTTATGTCAGAGGTTATAAAGGGAGCAGAGGGAGAGATTCCTGCTGCTTGCTGGGCCAAGCCCTGTGTCCATGCACCACTGGAAAGATGGAAGAAATCATTTGAGGCCCAAGTTTTGGTCCAGGAACACAACAGTGATTGTCTGCCTCTCATTCAGCATGAACGGATTAGATGGGAGATTATAAAGCCACAAGGGAACACTGTGGTCAGCCTGACCTGCATGAACATGGGCCATCCAACTCCTGCAAATTAATTCCTACTTGAAACCACAGCACATCCTCAGCCACGCATACTTGTGTTATAGACTGTCTGCAAGGTCATTTCAGGTCAGGAGGGCAGACTGCAAAACCCTGAGCCAACAAGTCAACCAAAGACATCAAAAATTGGACGCTGAGGGGAAGCCTCATCCTGGCTGCAACAGCTTCTGACTTAAGTTTATCACCTTCTCATCCACAGACCTCCAAAGGAAAGCCAAGATCTTTAATCCCACTGGCAAAGCAGTGTTAGCACCCTGTGCATGGACAACTGTTAAAAGCCAGGCCAACATCTTGCCCACCACACCAGGGCTTCCCCAGCCCTCCGACATCGAAGCACCAGAAGATAAATGCACAGACCGGTGTGTGCACT
Source organism: Aleadryas rufinucha (assembly GCA_013397815.1). Taxonomy (NCBI): domain Eukaryota; kingdom Metazoa; phylum Chordata; class Aves; order Passeriformes; genus Aleadryas; species Aleadryas rufinucha. The sequence goes on along the minus strand of VZTH01014800.1, from coordinate 125,799 downwards.
GTCACCAGAGTGATCTGCAGATAAATAAAAACCAATTCTTGCTCTTTCATCACCCTTATTTCCCTGCTACCACCTGGGCTTGGATGGGCAGACCTGGAAATGTGACTGTGTGAGCTCTTTGAAGCTTCTTCTAGAGATTTCGGGGCTGTGAGGACACAGAGGGGTGTGAAGGACAGTGCAGGAACCACCCTCACACCCCAGGAGCACCCACGCTCCAGGACTGAGGCACTTTTATTTATTTCATCTTGGAAAGAGGGAGGGAGGATTCATTTTGAGGCAAACTGTTAGCACTTGGAGTACTCTGGACTGTAAAAATGTGATTTGTTAGGGTAACTAAGTGGAGTGGAGGAAGTGCTTTCTCCTTCTTTAGACACCCAGCCTGGAATCTCATTAGTGATGGGGAATAATTAGAGTAGTGCCTGTTTTAATGAAAGCCCTTGGTGACAACCTGAACCCTTCAGAAAATGAAAATCACCTTGGGCAACTAAGAAGAAAAGTTTGAATAACAAAAAGAAAAGCTAGAGCTTTCTATCCTGCTCCTTCAGCCATCCATCCTTCCCTCAGCTTCTACACACACAGACCATGCACTGCACACCAGTGGGGTTTTGGTTGCCTTGGATGTTCTCACATCCCTTTTCCAGCTTCAGGCAAGGAGTCAGAACTGCTCCCTTCTCTCTAAACTGTATTTAATAGAGCATGCATCCTTGGGGTTGTGTTATCCCTTCAAGCAGCCTGGTTAGTCTAATTATCCATAGATTCAACAAAGGTAAATAAATGGATAAAAATTGTGTGTCTGCTCAAAGCTGTGGTGAGAGCAGCGATTGCTACCCCAGCCTCTGGACATGGAGTAATAGCTACGACTCAGTCCAGTTCATTTTGTGAGCTGGAAGGTTTCCAGAAGTATCTATTATTCAAAGCAGTTCTGGTATTTATCAAGGGGATTTGTAGTGAATGGTAATGCGTCAGCAGCACAGAATGCTTCTTTATATTCCTTTTGTCCAATTTTAATGCCAAAGATATTTTGGGGTTTGGCTAATTGTTGCAGCTTGCAGTTCATGGGCTAAATCAGATAACAAAGGCAAAAAGTGATCTTCCATCATGTCTCTCTGTTCAGTGGGTTACAGTAAGGGTGAGCACCGGGGCTCGGCTGGGGCTTCAGCCCAGCTGCTCTGAGCAGGGCCAAGTACATCCCCAGAAACCTAAACTCGGAGGAATTACTCCATATTTCCACCAGTGGAACGGCACAGTTGAGTTAATTTGAGCCAACTGTAAGGTATTTGTGAAATAAACCCCGAGTGTTTCCAGCCCAGCCCCATCCAAGGCTTTCCCAGCGAGGTCCAGGCAGGCTCCGAGTGCTGACAATGGGGCTGATTGCTGTTCAAGCCTGCATTATGTTCAAAGTAAGATATCAATTATGTGCCTTAAATCACATCTATTTGTTCATAAACCACACCTGGACAGGATGAATAAAGATGTGGGGGGAGAAGAAAACTACTCTTTAATTCAGTTGCCAGTGACTTGGATAAAATCTCCCTGGGTAAGCCCATCCAAACCCCTCACCAGAGGCAGCAGGAGCCAGGACATGGGAAGATGCTGGGTGCTAACAGGCAGCAGTGGGAATGGAGCCCCTCAATCCCACAGCAATGAGAGCTGCTGATAAATAGCTGCTTTTTTTTTTTTTTTTTTAGGAATTTCAGATATTAATGCACTTCTGAGGGTAGGATGAAAGGCAGTTGGCAATAAAAGATGACTGATGCACTCCTCAGAGTAAGGGAGAGGCTCAGACTTATAAAAGATTTATTATAAGGATGGGGGAACTGCTGAAAAACGCTCTGTGAGCGGCAGAGGACCTCCAGGCAAGCTGGAAGCTGCACAGAGGCGCTCGGGACCTGATTATTTAATTTCAATATGCAACAGGGACAGGCTGAGAGGGTTTGGGAGTGGCTGGACTGCACACCACAGAGAAAAAGTGGAATAGGCAAAGGAAAAGGAGCTGCAATAGCAAAATGCAGTGAGGTTTTGGGGAGGAGGGGACACATTGATGGCATATCCAATATTTCCCTTATTTTCTGCTCTGAGTACTCAGCAATTTGGGTAGAAAGCACCCAAATGGGTCTAAAATCCAGCAGCTGGAAACAACAAAGACCTGGCAGCAGATCCCTGATCCCAATCACAGCCACATGAACCCAAGAAGGCTGTGGATCGCTCTCTCTGTGAGAGACTCCTTGTCTGCAGTGACGCAATAAAGAACAGATTTCAGCCCCCTGGTTTCCTGCTTCTGGGGAGAGAAGCTGTCAGGGGCCTGATTCTGGCCCCTCGGAGGGATGGAAATTCAGAATAAACTCATCAAAAGCAGCAGAGCAGCATTAATATAGGGGGAGCCTGGGAAATCCAGATGAAGCCTTTGCTCTTCCTTTAATTTCTGCACAGAGACAATCAAATCCAGGCAGCAAGGAGGGATGCAAAGCTTTGATGCAGAAGGGCATATTTAGGATTACTTTGATCTGAGTAACAGTCAAGTCCTTCTCTTCTTTTGTTGATGGGGAGTTTTGTATTTCATTTTTTCCATTTAAAATGCAATTTTTTTTCCCCCTGACTTTGTCAAGGCTAATTTAGGAGCAAAGTTTCCCCCCAAATGTCAGGAGGGAATCCCAAAGGGAAGCTCTGCAACCTGGGGGCTCATTTTGCTAATCTAAGCAATATTTTCTGATCCATCTGGTTTAGTGATTTGCAGTGAAGACATATTTCAGAGCACTGGGAAAGGCACCAGCCAGCTGCAAGTGTCCCAGTTATGGCTGTCCTATGGGCTGGGACACAATTTATTTCCCCTATTCTGTCAATTCTCACCCTTGTCATTTGCTTCTGACCATTCCATGGGAGGGTGTTGAGGTGATCACGGCCAGACCTCAGTACACAGAGGATGATGCTTGGTTTATGCTAAAAGCAGCTAATAGAAATTAAAAATCTTATCCAGCAGTTCATTGTCAGCACTGGCTGGGGGCTGGAAGAGGAGGGACACATCCCATCACACCACACCCAGCACAAGGGGGACTGCTGGCTTCTGATCTTGGCGGGGGAAAAAAGGAAGGGACCGGTGGGATGATTGGACCAGGTGAGCTGGAAAAGCAGCAGATGTTGGAGCATGAGAAAAAAATCCCTAGCTAGCAATAAAGAGCATGGTCTCTTGAACACTTTTAATAGTGGGGGGTTTTTTTCCAAAAATAATTACTGCTCCTTTTCTTACAAATTCAATTTATTTTATGGAAGTTAAAAAGCAGGTTGAGACAATCAGTAAAAATCCCAGGCTGAGGATCCATGCAGGAGATGTAATGGGATAATGGCTTTCAGCAAAGGCGTTTCACGGCTGAGTGACTCCATTCTGCCAGCACTAACTCTCCTTCTCCTCCCATAAGGAACAGAGGACTCGAGTCAACGCTGCCTCTCGCATCCCTTCGTATGATACCAATTCCATTCTCATTCAATAAACTCAGTGAAGAAGAGTAAAATCATGCCCACAACCGGCAGCTTTCCTGTTCTCAAAACAGCCCCTGCTACCATCACAGGTCTCTGCCCAAACCCTATCTGCTCCCCCAGCAGAAACAGAGTCACCCCTAGGCATGACACATCAGACCATCACATCTTTAAGTCTGGGAACAAGGTATAATCAAACAAAGAGGTAACCTGGGAAGAGCAGGAAACACTCCAAAACTGGCCCCAGCGCAAACGTGACAGCCGGAACTGCGACACCCTTGTCCCCAACTCGAGCCCCACTCTGCCAGTCATGCGAACAACTTTGGAAAAGCAGCCAGATTCCCTTTTTTCCCCTTAAGATACAAACATCCATGTGAAAAAAGGACCAGGAACCCTCATCCCTTCCCTGCACTTGCAGTCTTTTCAGCTAATATTTCCTAAATGGCACTTCTCGGGCCTGTGAAAGAGACACTCATGGGTGAAATGCCTCTTCAGATGGAAATTAATGCAGAGCCTCTGAAATTACCACCATCTCCATGGGACTAATGCTGCCATGGGAATGGGGGACCAAGTCCTGCCCTTTCTTTGCCTATAGAAATTTTCTGCTGCTGGTGTGGGGGCAGAAAACTGAGTAATAGTTGGAAAGCAGAGAGAATTACTTGTTTTGCTTAAAAAAAAAAAAAAAAAGGAAAAAGGAACACAGAAAAGCATGTATTTCAAACAGATAGCCTTCACTTTGCATGATTTAGTGGAACCTGGGCAGTTTTGCCCTGATGTCTCCATCATGAGCCATCTGATACTGCACTGTAACACTTACTAGGATACCAACCCCATTTCTGAGAGCATCCACTGCCCAGAGACCTTCTGGGTGACTCTGGTCTGGTCTGGTGCTGACAGTGAGACCTAATCCCTTTTGCACCCACTTGTGCACTCCTGAGACAGGAACAAGCCTTTTTTGACAAGTCAAAAAGCTCAAAATGAGCACGTGGCACTTCCTTACCATGTTGCCTTCATCATCACCATCATCACCATCCTGGTGGGGCTCATCCAGGTGGAGCTGGTGCAGCAGCAGACCCGGAGAGGTCCTCCCGTTGCAGTCCTGGTGCTCGGAGGCAGAGGTTCTGGTGCTGTGCATGCTGCTGGTCCGGTACAGGGAAGGCACCTGCAGAGTATCCTGGAGGTCAAAGGACCCTTTTGTTTCCAGCGACTCCATGCGGTGAGGCAAAGAGCCATTGAAGCTGCCGGCCCGGCTGGAGCGTTCCTCGTCCGAGCTGTCCCCTTCCTCCGAGCTCTCCTTGCCCTCGCCGGACAGGAGGGACCTGCGCTCGCCGCTCTGCCCCCTGCGCTTGAGGCTCGGGGCCCGGCCGATGCTGTTCCAGCTGGAGCGGCGGCTGTTCCAGGAGCTGCCGGCACGCCAGGGACTGTGCGGGGAGCTGCGGGCGCTGGGCTGCGGGAAGGACAGGGACAGGGAGCGCATCAGCCCCGGGCCGCCCGCCCCAGGCCGGCGGGGGCGGCTGGACGGACGGACAGCCCCACGGACGCACTGAACATCCGCAGGAGGAGGTGATGCGAGTACCGGGGACTTGAGCTCGTAGGCAGCCGCGGGCTCCGCGGAGACGCCGCTGGCCCGGCGGGACTCGTGGCCCTGCGGCGCGTCCCCGAACACGGCGCTCTTGGGCATGGGCATGGGCGTGGCGGCCGTGTGGATGATGAGCGGCGGGGTCAGGCTCTTCTTCAGCTCCGGGTGGTCGCCCAGGGCCATCACTGGAAGACACAAGCAGGTTTTAGGTGTCACACCTACAGCCTGCTCGTGGGGAGGCGAAGCTGCTGCACGGGAAGGGTTCTGCTCTGAGAATCAGGGAGATGCGGGCCAAAAAGCCCTTCCGGAGAACTGGGTCGTTCGGCCCAGATGGGGGATGTCAAACAGGAATGGGATCCGGTGTCAAAGGGATCAGGTGTCAATGGTAGAGGAGAGCACACCCAAAATGTGGCCTTCTGCCCCTCAACCTCCAATCAAATACCCACCAGCTCCAACCCTGGGAACTTCCTGCCCGCTCCCTCCATCCTCCTTCTCCAAACTCCTCCAGCAGAGACACCCCACAAGCCCAGACCTCGGGCTTGGTGGGGAAATTGCAGTTCAAATGCAATCATCCTGCCTGCATCCCACAGTCCCACCCCAAGCGTGCTGCAAAGTCGAGCATGACGCAGCTGGGACCTACAGCATTCCCTCTAGGAGGGTTTTTTCCTTTCGGACATGCTGTTTTCACAGCAAAGCAAAGTTTCTGTGCAAGGGCCTGTCTTCCCAGGGTTATTACTCACAGGCTGGATTTGACAAGTTTTTCTTAAGTCCTCCCTCCTCTTCCAGGCTGCGGGGGAAGAGATCCCCCTCGGAATCGGACTTGGAAGCATCACCCTGGAGCAAAACAGAAGGCTTCAGCAGAGAGGCTGAGAGGCCACAGTGCGTGGACAGCCCTCTGCAAAAATGGATTCCCGTGTCCAACACCACACCTACAGATCCACTGAACTTGGTACCACGATGCAACATCACCTTCCACAGAATGACGCATGCACAGGTTTATACCACAGACTAATTAACCTCCTACCAGGAAGACGGATTGCCTCTGGCTCCAAACACGGTCCCAGAAAGGGATCAGGAGAAAAACCAAACTATTGCTTAATTTTTGCTGCTGGAATTGCATATGTGGCAGATGTTAGGGAAGGACAGATATCAATGAGCAATTTGAGGACACAAGATGATCCTACTAATCTCTCTGAATTTATACACCTAAAACTCCCTGGGTGTGGCTCTTTCTAGTGATGCTTTGATGGAGCAATCCAGGGCTTGGAAAGGGCACAACAGAGCCCAAATTTCCAATGTGACAAATGTGCACGTGTCCCTGGATGCCCCATCAGCACAGAGAGGATCCCAGGTGGCAGAACCCAACACTGACTGCCACGAGGGACCCTTTCCCTCCCAGCTGCCACACACAAGAGGAGCAGGAGTTTTGGGGATTTACGCTGGATCATTTGCGGGGTTTAAATTCTGCTGTATCATTTCGAACGTCGGTGGTTGAGCGAGGCCTGCCTGCTCTGACAGGTGCCCATCCTCAGGCAGAGGAAGATGATGTTGACCATTGCTCTCAGCGTGGTGCCTGGGCTCTTGCTCAGTCTTGTGGCACAGACCCTGATTCTGTCCACTGGCACTGCAGAAAGGCGCTTAGGGTGTGGTATAGTCAGAATACACCTAAGAGGGGCAGAGGTGCTCGCCAGAACGATCGATACCCATCCAAAAAGAGGAGGATTCATGGCTGAAACCACTGCTCTGGCAAAGGGCACCAAGCCCTGTCACAATGGAGGAGAGGTGGGAAGGGGGGGAAGATGCTGGGATGGGAGAAGCCAAGCAGACCCTCACTTTAGCGGTGAGAGCCCAGGAGCCCCAGAAAACCCCACCAAGGCTAAGCTGCGTCCCCAGGAGCCCTGGCCAGCACTGCTGAGGTTTGGTGCTCGGGTACCTGTTGATTGTAAAATCTCAGAAGGACCCCAGCATGGGACAGGAGGAAGAGATGAATCAAACACAGGTCAGTGCCCCGCACCCCATTGTTAAGCAAAACCCCAGGGGGATGAGCCCCAATACTCCCCCCCTATTTAGTGTGGGGTCACTAAACCGTTAAAGATATTTTTTCCAGGCACACTGGACAGTCAGAGATATTTTCAAGGCAAAAGAGAGTGTGACATGAAGTGTTGGCTCAAAATTCCCTCTCCTGAGGATCCAGGACTTCTGTGCTTTTCAGGGAAG
>VZTH01014800.1:29729-117570 GCA_013397815.1 Aleadryas rufinucha | reverse complement strand
GGGGGAGGGAGGGGGGAGGAAGGGGAAGGTGGGGTTCAATTCTCACAGTTTCAACAGCAGGACTGAGTGGGGAATCAAAAAAACACACAAGAAGAGGGAGGGAAGGAGAGGGGAAGGGGGAGGAGGGCAGTGGGTGGCCACGATGGAGAGCCAGGCACTGGGTCCATTCTGCTCAGCACAGGGAGAGAGTGGGAGATCTCAGGTAGAGAGAAGCCCTTTGAAGGGACCAGCCTTACACTCTTTAAATTAAGTGTTTCGAACAGAGCTTGCTTCAGCTCCGAAGTGATAATTGTGCTAATGAAACACCAGCTAATTATTGAAAACATGATTTTTTTTTGCTGCTGTATAATAGCATCTTTATTTATTATGCCTTCATTAAGCAGCAATGGAGGCTTTTAATGTATGTTTGATTAACACAATATCAGTGCTCTTGCAGGTGAAATACCTAATTTAAGGAGACAGTCTGCTGTGAGTTCAGATCCCTGCTCAGCCCTGTTAGTGGAGACATCCATTTAAATCAGCAGTTTAAACCAGGGGTTTGCAGCCAGAGGGGCACAGCCCCATCCTGGGAAATGTTGCCACACCCATGAACCCCAAGATCATTTCACCAGAAGTCAGCCTTTCCCTGCCCACCTGGAAACAGCACATCACTTTTCACCTTGTTGTGTTTCCCCTTGCTCGGGTGGCTCTCCCCATATTCCTCAGCACTTTCCAGCAGTGGGGCAGTGCCCAGTCCTGTCCCATGGGGTGGGAGGAGGTTCCATGCTGCAGCAGGAGGGCACAGATTGTCCCACCAGATGAACTTCTTGCCTACAGGGCAATGGATCTTTCCTCTGGTTGCTAAATGGTTACAAAACGCATCCCAGCCTAGGCTGGGATGAAGAGTTTAAGGATTTGCCAGCAATGTGATGGACACTTAACTTAAAGTCTTTGCTTGTAACAGAGAGAGACATGGAAAAACCATCGAAAGAGAAAAGATGGAAACTTTTCCTTTCACAAGGAAAATCCCACTGAAGCCAATAGGAATGCAATAGACAAGGGATGCAAGAAAAACACCATCCAAAATCTCCCCTGCAGGAGGAAGGACTGTTCCCTCTGGTGAAAGCCCAGAAGAAATTGAACATCCATATTTCCCCAAGGAAGCTACCTCCAGTGAGCAGATAATGTCCTGCAGGGAAAAGGATGGAGAGGCTGGAGGACCTGGGGTGCCAGGGAGGGAGCAGGGCACAAAGGAGGGGAAGGATCAAACCCACGAGCGAGGACAGATGGGGACAACAGGACACAAAGTGAGAGGACTACCAATGGAAGAACACGCCTTGGAGATTATACTATCAGGAATTCCCTCGGGAGAGGAGCTTTATGTCTGACTAAGAGGAGTCATTCCTTTCTTCAGAGANAGGGGGGGAAGATGCTGGGATGGGAGAAGCCAAGCAGACCCTCACTTTAGCGGTGAGAGCCCAGGAGCCCCAGAAAACCCCACCAAGGCTAAGCTGCGTCCCCAGGAGCCCTGGCCAGCACTGCTGAGGTTTGGTGCTCGGGTACCTGTTGATTGTAAAATCTCAGAAGGACCCCAGCATGGGACAGGAGGAAGAGATGAATCAAACACAGGTCAGTGCCCCGCACCCCATTGTTAAGCAAAACCCCAGGGGGATGAGCCCCAATACTCCCCCCCTATTTAGTGTGGGGTCACTAAACCGTTAAAGATATTTTTTCCAGGCACACTGGACAGTCAGAGATATTTTCAAGGCAAAAGAGAGTGTGACATGAAGTGTTGGCTCAAAATTCCCTCTCCTGAGGATCCAGGACTTCTGTGCTTTTCAGGGAAGCTCCTCCTGCAGGATGCAGTCTGAAAAGGTCAGGAATGCACCTTGCAAGGGGGAGCAGTAAAGTCAGGCTGGCCTGAGCTTTGCTGGAGTCAGATCCAGTCTCTGTGTGAACAGGGGCTCCAGCTGGCTCCAGGTACGCTCCCCACAGAGGCTCCCAGCTCAGCCTGTCAGCAGGCCTGCCAGGAATTACTCATTCTCCCTAACGGGTTTTTAAAAAGAAATAAATAATGGGAAGAATTTTACGTGATTTGTGTTCCTGGAGTGCTCTTCAACAGCCCTAAGGAAAGTTTTAAGGGGGCACAGTGAGACGTGTGCCGAGAGGGAAAATCAGAGCTATGTGGGGACTTCCCACCCCCTTCCCCAGCACCAAACCCCACGTCTGGAGGGCAGTGAGCATCCCCTCCCAAACACCACGTGCCAGACTCAGGACGGTGCAGGCAAACATCTCGCAGCCAGCGCTGCTGCCCGTTACCTGTTCTTGCACTCCCAGTTTGCCTTTCTGGATAGAAAAGGGGTTATGAGAGAACAGGGAGTTAAAATCCTTTTGGAAAATGAGGGTATGTCAGGCTGGACCAGGCAGTACGACGGCTAAACCAGCCTGTACCAAAAGGGACTGACACACTGGGATACGAGGGGAAAGGGCTTTTGGGCTGAGGGAAAAGCCAGGCTTCGTGGAAAGGACAGAAAGGGAAGGGAGTGGTAAAGAGAGAGATGAGGTTGGCAGAAGGGTGAGGTTTTGGGGTGTGCTGTGCTTCGGAGATCCACGGCTTCCTCGGACCTGAACGGGACCATTTCACATCCTGTAACAATGGCATCCTGCTGGCAATCCCAGCACTCCCACCAGCCTTTCTGGGACACACCACAGCTGCTGCCATCCTACCCTGTCCTGCAGAGCACAGGGCTCCCACACACACGTCAACACACACACACACACCTATCAAAACAGGTTTGATTCCAGGTCCCTTCATCCTGGGCATCCTCCCCCGCCTGCATGAGAGAGCCTTGGCAGGCGTGCCCAGCAATCAGCATCACCATCCACATCCCCAGGGAAGTCTCTGGGATGTGACTGTGCCGTGGAGAGGCTGTGACAGCCCCTTGGGGAGCCTTCCCCAGGGCAGGCATCCAGACAGGGGTCAGCGAGAGCTGTCGGCTGGAGCCACATCAGCCACTTTGAAGCACCCACCTTAATTTACCTGGCTCCTTCAAAGAAGGAAGGGACTTAAAATCAGGGCTGACTCGACAATGAGGGTGACAAAAAGGAAAGAAAAACCGAAAAACACTTCCAAAACACCCAAATAAACCCCAAAAGAATGACAGCTACTACGATGAGAACAGCACCACGGTGTGTGACNGCTGTATAATAGCATCTTTATTTATTATGCCTTCATTAAGCAGCAATGGAGGCTTTTAATGTATGTTTGATTAACACAATATCAGTGCTCTTGCAGGTGAAATACCTAATTTAAGGAGACAGTCTGCTGTGAGTTCAGATCCCTGCTCAGCCCTGTTAGTGGAGACATCCATTTAAATCAGCAGTTTAAACCAGGGGTTTGCAGCCAGAGGGGCACAGCCCCATCCTGGGAAATGTTGCCACACCCATGAACCCCAAGATCATTTCACCAGAAGTCAGCCTTTCCCTGCCCACCTGGAAACAGCACATCATTTTTCACCTTGTTGTGTTTCCCCTTGCTCGGGTGGCTCTCCCCATATTCCTCAGCACTTTCCAGCAGTGGGGCAGTGCCCAGTCCTGTCCCATGGGGTGGGAGGAGGTTCCATGCTGCAGCAGGAGGGCACAGATTGTCCCACCAGATGAATTTCTTGCCTACAGGGCAATGGATCTTTCCTCTGGTTGCTAAATGGTTACAAAACGCATCCCAGCCTAGGCTGGGATGAAGAGTTTAAGGATTTGCCAGCAATGTGATGGACACTTAACTTAAAGTCTTTGCTTGTAACAGAGAGAGACATGGAAAAACCATCGAAAGAGAAAAGATGGAAACTTTTCCTTTCACAAGGAAAATCCCACTGAAGCCAATAGGAATGCAATAGACAAGGGATGCAAGAAAAACACCATCCAAAATCTCCCCTGCAGGAGGAAGGACTGTTCCCTCTGGTGAAAGCCCAGAAGAAATTGAACATCCATATTTCCCCAAGGAAGCTACCTCCAGTGAGCAGATAATGTCCTGCAGGGAAAAGGATGGAGAGGCTGGAGGACCTGGGGTGCCAGGGAGGGAGCAGGGCACAAAGGAGGGGAAGGATCAAACCCACGAGCGAGGACAGATGGGGACAACAGGACACAAAGTGAGAGGACTACCAATGGAAGAACACGCCTTGGAGATTATACTATCAGGAATTCCCTCAGGAGAGGAGCTTTATGTCTGACTAAGAGGAGTCATTCCTTTCTTCAGAGAGAAGTCTCCAAGGCAGGGACCTTTGTGGTCAGGCAGCAATTTCCAGTTAGCAGCTTGATCAAAGGAGTCCTCTGCTCACCTTCCCCGCACCAACACCAGGGTCCAATTCAATCAGGGAACGTGCAGTCAAAAATAACCACGTGGTAAAAAGTCCTGCCTGTGCCTCTTGCATGAGAGAAGCTGGTTACCAAATTAAAGGAAAGAATGGGGGAAAAAAAAACCCCACCTCAATCCTGCAAAATATATTGCTCCGTATTTAAAGTTTGGAAAAGGCCCTTTTACTTTTTCAGCTGCTTATAGTCATCTGCTGCCTGGCAACTGGGGCTGCAAAGCCATGCACTAAAATTAACGAGGTGCTTGTGGATTGAGGAAAGGCACTCAAGGACCAGGGAGATAAAGGCAGCAGCCCCAGGATTGTGTTTCAGCCCAGAAATCCTGAAGGAGAATGGAAAAAAAAACCCCAACAAACTCAACTCAGAAGAGTCAAGTGCAGTCACGGGCGGGAGACGCCGGGGTTTGTTTACAGCGAGAGATGATCTCTGTATTAATTCTGCTTAGGAGAGGATCCTCTCTGTGCTGGCTTGCAAAAACCCGAACGCGATCTGTTGGCAAAGCTGAATAAACATAAACCAGCAAGGCCAGACCTGGGGCCCGACCTGCAGAGACGTTTGCTCCCTGTCTGCTGCAGGAAACCTGGGTTGAGCCAAGGGATCTCTTGGTGTCATTGCACTTTACTGCAAGAATGTAGAGAACTCAGAATAACGAGGACGTGGAAGGAAGGCTGTTATTAAAAAGCTATCATCAAAGCCTGAGATATAAAATAGCAGTGTAATCAGAGTCACAAATTATAGAAATATGGTGTGAGTTTGTTAAAAGTGCTGTTGCTGGGCAGGGCTGGCAAACCGGGTTTGGTCTTCAGGGGCTGCGCTGGTTCCTGGTCCTTGTGCCCACCTCAGTACTGGCATGAGCATCATTGGCTTCAGGCTGTCCCAGTGCTGTCCCAAATCAGAGGTTCCTCCCTGATTTACACAGCCCTAAAAGCACATTTCAGCTTACACAGATAACCTGGAGCTGGCTTGGACCAGCCCAGCCCTGCCCTGGCAGAAGAGATATGGGGGCAGTTGATGCGGCAGCCGTGCTGCAGAAAACAGCCAAGAGCAAATTTGAGGCGTGCTGCAGGCACTTCCCTGACTCCAGGGTAGCCACACTCTCAAGGACATCACTATGGAATAAAACCACAACCCATTAAGGCAGGACATGGCTTTACGGGGAGTTGCACCATGGCACAGCTGGCCACAGGGCGAGGGATAATTTGCTGCCCAGGAAGAGGCACGCTGCAGTGGCAGAGCGGGACCATGCTCCCGCATGGAAAAGCAGGGCTGAGCCACGGAGCAGAGGAGTCAGCCTCCCTCGAGGGCCAGGGGCTGGCAAAGGGGCTGCTGCATTTAAAGGCTGTGTCCTTTTCTCTGCACAGTGGCTGCACCAGGTGTGCATCTCCCGTGCTGGTGACCTTCAAAGATCAATTTGCCAGACTGAACAAAGGTTGGGTTTCGAAGCTGTCACCAGGAGCAGACAAGGAGCTTTGTACCTCTTCTCACTCGGAGGGCACGGGAACATTTTTGCTGTTTGAGAGAATTGGGCAAGGGAACATTTTGCTCTTCGAGAGAACCCAGCAGTGATTGTCCCTTTGGCTGAATGGTGGGGGGCATTTACAGACAGAAACAGCTACAACAATAACAATTAGAAAAGAAAAGCACCAGCGTGGAGACAGACGATACAAAAAAAAATATTTCTTCTTGCTATGTCCTGGTATGACTCCATTAATTTAACTCCAAACTTCAAAAATAGTAATGATAATAGAAACAGTTCTGTTTGTAGGGTGGCAGGATATTATAATACACGTGCTACAAATCTTAAATAACATTGATTCACCCCAGAATGCTAATAAAAATCAGAGATCCTGTGTAGAAGCACAGCTCATACAAGCAGACCCCAGTGAGTTTTAGGTTATATTTACCTCTCCAACCAACCCCCGGGGCAGAGTATAAGGGTTCCCTCCCCTTATGGGTGCTCTTGAACAGTTGGGAAGCTTTTGCAGGGAGAGGGTGGGCATCACAGGTGCCCCACTCTGAGGGGGACTAGGTGACATGCACACCCACTCCAAGCTGGACAGTTGGATTGGCAGTAGGATGGAAAAAAAGGTTGAGCTCAAGCCTACGTGCCCCTCAAAGCCTCCAGAAACCCAGGATGTCTCATGGAAGCTCCCATTGCGAGGAAGCAGATGGCAGAGACCAGAAATCACGTACTTTAAAATATGCAGAGCATTGCAGGGCTGGAAACTGGAAGAGCTCCACGAATGCATACCATGAAAAAAGATAATCGTGTCACTAATCTCTTACCAGCCTGTGTAAGTTTTCAGGAGGGGCCTTTAATCTGGATGACAAACACGGTGAAAACTGTTTCAAAGAGACTGTCATAGCAGCAATCCCATCCGCAGTGCCTGACTCACCCCTCAATTCCCACTCCTGCATTAATGCTAACAATGCTTTTCATTTAAGCCCTTCATTTAGAGGGTTTGCTGTATTAAATTGCACCATGGCTACGGAAATGAAAAAAAAGAAAAAAAAAAATAAAAAGAAGGCCTAATATTTTACCCCACTTTTTTCCCATACCACTTCTGTCAAGGTATTGCTGTCCGCCTCAGAAATCAGATTTCCTGAAACTTGAGAAGAAAGCAAAGGCACGAGCATGAGGACATTACCTCTGTCTGGAAACCCTCTACCAGGATGGCCACCAGCAGATTAAAGAGAACGTAATTCCCAAACGTCATGAGAGCGATGAAGTAGAGAGCAGCCCAGGATGAGGTGGAGGCCATGCCATTGTAAAGGACCTTGTTCCAGTCTTCCTGGGTCAGAATCTGCAGAGGAAGGGTATCAGGACTGTGGAGATGCTGGAGGATAGCATGCTGGGTATCCACGCTCTGGATAGGCCAGACAAGCACCCTGCTTTTAGGGTATCCACTACAGCTGCAACCACAAGAGGATAATTCCCTTCTGAGCCAAAGAAGAGGCAGGACCAGAGTGACTGTGATTCCCAACCACCAGCAAGGACCCTGTGCAAACTGCCCTGACTGTCCCCCACGTCCAGGGACAGCCATAAGGGAGGGTAACATCACACTGGTCAGACCTTTCCTTTGGTCAGCCAAAATAACTAGAAGTCCTTCACAGATCCCAGAGTTACAGGGCCCAGCGCTGCTAGAAAAAAACACCCTGCACATATCAGCTATAAACCAGATTCCATTATTTGTCAAAATACCACTGCAAATGATCCTTATCTCCTCCTTTCCATCCTTTCCCTCTACATTTACTTTCACCCACCCAGTCCATACTGCAAACACAAGAGCCTCCTGCCTTGGCAGCCCCTCCTCACCAGGGTTCTGATTCAGTCTGGAGAACAGTCTGAAAGCCCCCGTAAACCTGCACTTGTGGTTTTGGGTCATCTCCTTTCCATGGCATGGAGCTTCCCTGAGCTCTGTTGGATGTGTTGGGAAACAACCCCAGTCTCTGCAGTCCCAAAATGCCCATCAGCTGTGGCATTGTCCATCTTGTACCTGGAAAACGGTGACGATGGCCCAGAGCAAGGAGTCAAAGTTCTTCCTGTCAGGCAGAGTGTCACCATCCCTCTCCGAAGCAAACTTACAGCCAAAGAGGTGCATCCCCAGGATGCTGCAAACGACAGGAAGCAGGGGCTCAACAACGGGACCACCACACAAATCAGTAATCACACAGCAGGGTGACTGTCTCCTGATTTCACCTGGGTAATTCCTTTTTAAGTTTTTTTTTTAAAAAGATGGATCCTTTGTTCGCTGAAAAACATGCCTTGAGATCACGCAAACCAGCTGTGAATTTAGGCCAAATCTGTCAAGGAGTTTCAACCAAAAAGTATGTCTGCTCCTTATTTTTCTTCTGCTTCATTTTTTGTAAGTCAAAACATTGTCTTTCAACATTTTCTAAACAAAATGTTTTGACTTTCTGTTTTGCAATGACACATTTTCAGCAAAATATGCTTCAATTGAATTAGGAAGACAAAAAGGGTTTCTGTGAAATGCCTGAATAAGACATATCAGGGGACTCGAAACAGCTTTTTCAATTTTGACAGGAGAACAGAATACCTTTCATTATGGATAGATACTAAAGGAATAATCTGCTTTTCCCTGCTCTCTGCTAGTAACCTGAATAATCAAATTATTTACAGCTCTACTGAGCACCACAGCTGCAAATCTCAGTTTTGGAGTCTCACTGGAAGAAGGGACATTATCCCCTGGAAGAGACTGGCTCTCTTCAGCCTTCCCAGTGCCTGCATTGCTCAAACACCACAGTTGGCTGTAGAAGGAGAAAGGCTCCTCTCAAAATCTAAAAATACAGGGCTACACTAACCCTGTTTCTAACTTTTCTACTTGTCTGAAGATGAGGCCATGAAAAAGCACAAGCACCACCATGTCTGACATTTTTTTAGGAACATCATCCTCTCCTTGGCAATATTTTTAGCACCAGGCTTTCTGATAGTTGGTAAGTAACAGGATTGCTGTCTTGGGGTGATGTCAAGGAATCATCCTGTCTGAAAGATTTTCTTTGTAAACCATTTTGTAAAGACAAACATCTCATTTGGCCAACTGAGAGAATTCAGGGCAGCAAACCACAGCCAGCAATGCTGTTCCTGGGACCGTCCAGCTCAGCTGTGTCCTGGTATGGACTCTGTCATCTCCTCATCCCACCACGGGATCCCACCTGAAAACTCAGAGCGACCTCAGGACAGGGAATCAGAAACACTCACCTAAAGATGAAGATGAAGAGCATCAGCAACATACAGAAGGTGGCCACGTTGTCCATGGTCTTCATGAGGACGACGAGCTGGCGTTGCAGGGCTGGCATGAAGCGGACCAGCTTCAACACCCGCATGAGGCGAAAGGTGCGCAGGACCGAGAGCCCCCCGCCCTGCTGGCCCACGATCTCCCACACGCTGAGGGCAGAAAAGGTCAGTGCAAGGTGACAGGACAAAGCCTAATGCAAAGGCCCCGAGGAGAGGAAGTGAAGGGAAGGTGAAACGCAGAGAGAAGAGAGATGGAAAGTGGGCAGAGACGCGCTGCCAATGCCTGCGGTGATCTGGACTCTGTCCAGGCTTGCAGAGAGCAGAGCCCCACTTGAGTGTCAAAAATACGCCTGGAAATCAGTGACTGCAGCTGCAGGGGCAATTATAGCTTTTGCATGTGCCAAAAAACCAGAGATACTTAATCGAGCACTGGTTGTGCCATTTGGATCCCAGACTGTCCCAGGACATCGGGACTGATAGCTTTCTGCTTGGGCCTCTCTCTAAAATGACCATAAAATAATCCCAGGATATGTATCAGCAATCATGTCTAAGTGCATTAATTACAGAGAGAAGTGTAAAGTGTCACGGGAAGGTTTTTATGCCAACTCTCCATTACTTTCTGTTTAATTAAACAGCCAAATGAGGAGAAACACACATAAAGAAAGCTCAAGGTTTGTACCTAATCACCACAATGATCCCATCAAAGATGTTGTATGGATTCTTAATGTAGCCAAAAGGACCATAAACAAGGACTTTCAACAGCATCTCCAGGGCAAAGAGACTTGTGAAGACGATGTTGCTGATCTCCAGGGCATTGGTAAGTTCCTCCGGCTGGGGAAAGAAGAGGAGGAAATTGAGAAAACAAACAGCACAGCTCCATATCCAAAAATCACGTGTGGAAACACAACAAGCCCCAATACTGCGGGAGAATACTGATGCTAATGGTGTGGTGAGAAAATGGCAATAGCTCACTCAAAGCCCAGGAGATGGAAGGAAAATACTATCAGAGTGCTTAAGATTTAGAAGCCCATTGTAAATTCAGCAGGTAAATCCGGACATGGACTTCACGTTAATCAGAGTTTTAGTACCACCTCAGGAGGTTTAGGCAGAAGTGGCGTGTACTGAGGCTTAATGCTTTGACATCCCCCACACTGATTCTCCTTATGCAGAAGGGAAAGTCGGGCCATTTTCTCACATAAATATCCCTTTAGGGCCTGTCTTTTTATTCAGTAGCTCATCAAAAGATTTGAGCTAAGATTTTTCAAAAGCAGAGATCGGAGGTGATATAACCAGAATGGCTCAAGAAAAAAATCTCATTACTCAAAAAAAATCTCATTATCAGGAGGCCCCAAACCTGCAACAGAGAAAGGGCCCGATCCTGGCATTCCAGACTGGCAATCTGAAAATAGAGGTATGAAAAAACTCCAAAACTTATCAAACAGACTCCTGGTAGTCTTAGACCTAAATTAATACCTTTTTATGTTTTTTTTAGCGCATTGCACAGAGGGTTCTCAACAATGCCTGCAGATGCCCAGCGCTGCGCTTTTCCCGACAGGTGGGCGGGCATTATCGGAAAACATATGGCAGAAGACAAAACCCGGCGGTGTAGTCTGTGTAGGATCAGTCAGTGGCAGAGACAGAATCCACATATCAGATCCCTTCTCCCCGCTTAACCCCGAGGCACGGCCGCGGCTGCGTGTTTCTGCTGAAAGGCCGCATTGAGATCGGGAGCTGACGTCCCGCAGCAGACGGGGTCACGTCTGAGGTGGCACGGGGCAGTGCGCTGGCACAGCTCACCAAACACCTCCCACACAGCAAGAAGGAGGCTCCCCTGGGGCAGTTTGGCACTGGCTGGTCCAAATCCCCACTTGTAACCACCCACGTGGCTTTATGTGCCTGGACCATAACCATGGCGGGTTATGGCCAGATGAGCACGTTCACAGCAGCCACCCTACGAGCAGAAGGCAATGTGCAACTCCTGCAGTTGACTGCGCCTTCCATTTACGTGAAACACATTCATGACTGGCTAAAAAACTTCCTGTGACAGACCAGGAGCTGCCACACCACAGCACAGGCTGTAGGGTTTGACTTGAAGTGACCCAACTCTGACACCGTGGCAACCACGAGAGCAGAGAGCTCAGGGGCAGGGTCAACACTTGGTCAGCCGTGCTTCAGAGCCCCAAAAAACTGCGGTGACCAAAGGGTTCATGGATACATGCTGGCAAAAACCCCAGATAAATCCATGCAGGCATTTGAATCTTTGTTTCCGAGGATTAAACTGCCCAGGCCCAGCCTTTGCAGCTCAAGTTCCTCCAACCCAGCTTGAGGGTAGATGGGGACCCAAACTGGAGTGATGTTATCTCGGCACAGTAGTGAATCCCTGAGGACTTGCACGGATATTGGCAGGAGCTTGTGATGACATGGGATAGCAAAGGGGAAAACAGCACCATTTAAAAGAAAATGTAATAAAAAAGAAAAAAAAGAGAGTTGAACACAACTTATACCTCAAATATCCTTGCTGAAAAACAGCATCCCTTGGCTAGAGCTTGCCAAACCCACCATGCACACAGCCCAAATCACCTGCTCACTGATCTACAGCTAAAACACGAATGCTGCGGCTCCCTGATATTAAATTTGGCTGTGGTTTAATGCCATAATACCTATGGGAACACTCAGACACACGGTAATAAATAGGCCAAGAACTTATATGTCAAGTTGCACCTCAGGACAATTTGAAATAGCTGCAATTCTACATTACTCACAAAAAAATGCCAACTCATTCATGAGTACCCCAGTGCTGAGGCAGGCTGTGCTGTTATCAGTACCGCAGTGATAGGGCTGGAAAGGAGACGTGTTCCTGGAAGCTTTCCTTCTCATCCATCAGCACCACTAACCTGGACTCTGAAGGCTGATTTCCACCCTCTGTTCCCCCTCTGCAGTGGTGCTGTCAAATCCAACTGGCCCCGCAGGAACAACCCAGTTAAACCCCTCGCCCAGCATCTCCCACAGCCACAACATCCCTTCCTCATGGGGGCTGACATGGAAAACCCAACAGCCCTGGAAGGGATGACATGCTAATAGCATGGATTAATGAAACTTTGGACTGCATGGGCACTTTCTGGTCAGAGATGTTGTTGGAATGTGCAAATACAAATGGGAGGTGCTGGCAGGGCATAGCTGGGTGATGTGGGGAGGCAGAGGGAGAGCAGCACTCACACTGCAACTCTCCCAGGACCCCCAGCACACACTGGAGGGGCCGTGACCCCTCTGGCCCATGAAATATCCCTCCCAGACCACCCAACTCAGGAGATATCCAACACCCAAACAGCCCTGGCACTGGCTTGTGAATGCTATGGGATACAGCAGTAACAAATCCATCTGCCTCCCACTGCTTCACCCCAAAAAAGCTGCCTGCCCCCTCACTCCTCCTCCACACACTCTTTTTCACTCCTCTTGCACAAAACAGGTTTTATTATCTGAGACACTGGGCAGACATAATAAAAATGAAGAGTGGAAACTCCTGAACCAGAGGTGAGAATTAATGTCCAAAAATCTAAGATTAATGGCCAAACTGGGTTGAAAGAGAAAGGGAAAACTTCCCTTTCATCCATCTAGGAAAAGAGAAGAGTCTCCAGAGCAGCCTGGAGCTCTGGGGTGGGCAAGCTGAGCATCTACTGGAAGCACACCCCACTCTGACCTGGCTGAAATCGGCTGAGTTATTTTCCTTTGGGAAACTATACATCCCTAAACAGTTGAGATGGGGCGATGCAAATTACTTGGGGGATTTCACAGCCATCTGTGGAGCAAGGCAGCCCCCTAAGACCCTCAGTCCCATTCAGGGGTCCCCAGGGCAGCTCATGAGTCCCCTGAAGCAGCTCAACATCCCTTTCAAGGGACACAGAGCTGCAGCTGGTCCATGGGGCACCCCTGCCATGAGCAGCACTGGGATTTATTTGTACCAGGAGAGGGGGGCTGTTATCATGATCCTGCCCCAGGGAGTCCCAGCCAGGCAGTGGGGATTCAGACCCTTCTGAGAATGCCAGCTATGGGATTTTCATTCAGCCACAGATGTATGTAGATAATAAGATTATTTTTAAGATGCTTCTTCTCTAGAGAAATCACAAATGTCTGAGACCTCTTTCCTGAGACATCATTCCAGTACAGCAGGAATGTGATTTTTTTCTCCCATGGGAATTGAAATTATCATCCCATCCCAAACAGGAATTCAGAGTTTCAGACTTGGCAAACTAAAACACTGCACAAAATCTTGGAGGTTCTGCCCTCTACTTCAGTCCCCGTTCCTTTATTCCTTTGCTCTGTACAGTAAATCAACCAAAATTAAAAAACATAAATAAAAGTCAACTTGAAGAAGAACATGGAACTTTTTGTTCCCCAACTGTCCAAATGGACATTTCAAACACCTCAGACAACATATTCCAATAAAGTTGGGGGGTTTTTTGAGGCCAGTTCACTGAAACTGCTCCTCTCCCACGAACAGCTTCAAATGTGATAAACTGCCATTTTCTGACAATAACTGTCTAATCAAAACACCATCGACCAGCTCTAGACATGATGTACCTGAGAGAGTCACTGACTCCTGGCATACAACCAGCTCCATGGATCCTTGCTGGGCTGGGAGGAAAAGAGCTGGCAAAATCACTCAGATTTTCTCTCTGAGGGCCACAGCAGAGCAGCTGGGGGAAGTAACATCCTTCCTTTGACTAAATGATATATTGTGGGGGAAAAAAACCCCTCCAGGACCACCCTAAAAAAGGACATTTTTCAGGAAGCAGAACCTGAGGTGCAGAGCCTGGGGTTTCTATGCAGCACAAAGCCTCTGCCCACCACCCCCATTACAGCACAGCTGCCACAGCTTCAGCTTCTCCATTAAAAGAAGAGTCTGCTAATTCTCTCATCAGTAGCAGCAGTGCCTAATTAAAAGGAAAGCATCCTATGATTAAACTAGCAACACCCAGAAAGAGCGAGATCCAAGCATAATTCAGCTGTGGTACAAAACACCAGCTCTGCCAATGAGCCCTCAGTAAATACTGAATTTTGTTTCCAGGACATCTCGCCTTGCTGGACACACAGACGTGTTGTCCTGGATAAATCATTCCCTGTTAGCCTTCTGTTTGTGTAGTGTCGATTTGTTGATGTACCAAACAGCACGTTGACAAGTTGTGGCAGCACATGGAACCGGAGCAGCCAGGGCAGCGCTGCTCAGAAAACCCCGCGCGGCATCGGGGGCGGCCGGAGGATGCGAGCCCTGGGCACCCCCCCAGACCTGACCCTTTCTGGCAGGGGGCAAGTGTGGCAGCCAGGAGGGCATGCTCTCTGCACCCTGCCTGGAGGATTCTGGCAGAGCCCGCTGGCACCAAGCAGGGCACTGCCGGGGGGACAGGAGGAGGCAAGGGAAGGTGTCCCCAGAGTGCCTCAAGAGGTACCTCAAAGCTGGACCAGCACCTTGCCCCTTTTTCAGCATTCAGAAATAGGCTGTAACGCATTTCTTTATATTTTTCTCCCCTATTTTTAAAGCTGAGTGGAAGCTCATGGGCAAGATTTCTGATGGCAGAAGGGACATGCTGCATTTCTATGTGGGCACGTGCCACTTGTCCCTGCACACAGGGCTCCAAGGTGTCTGCTGAGCAAGCAAGGCTGTGGGCACTGAGTAGGGAAGAAGGTGAGGACAGCAGCTGGGGCCATGAAAACTGCAAGCCCTGGGGCCTGTGTTCCCCAGTTTCTGAAAAACAAGCCCTACTGCCGGATGAAGTGCAACCAAGTGTCCTGGCAGACAGCGCCCAGAGCTTACACGGCTTCCAACTCCTACCTTCCTCCAGCTGAGACCCATTTAGGGCACAGGCTCTTCACCATCATCATCAGACCTGCACCCAGTGCCATGGGCATGACTGGCACAGATCCCACACCCCCCTTGCCCAGAGAACGAGCTCCAGGCTGCGGCCAAGCCTGGTCTTGCCCAGCCCCTGCTCCTGGATACCAACACAAAAGAGCAGAAGCACCCCAGGGTCTTTCCTCTCTATCTTGCTAACAATAAACCAGAAAAACCTACTCTGTCTTGCCACAGCACAGAGGGAGGGATGAGACGACCAGCCAGGAGGCAGATCCCTCCTGATCCCAAGGGATATCTT
Source organism: Aleadryas rufinucha (assembly GCA_013397815.1). Lineage (NCBI taxonomy): Eukaryota > Metazoa > Chordata > Aves > Passeriformes > Aleadryas > Aleadryas rufinucha. The sequence goes on along the minus strand of VZTH01014800.1, from coordinate 102,321 downwards.
TGGGATATCTCTCTGCTTCTGTGAGCGGATCCAGAGGACTGTGAAAACTTCTAACCCATTCAAACTGCTGCAAGAATAAAACCTTTCTGAAATCATTACCATGGCAACTAGGAAAAATAACACAGAAAGAAAATAGCGACCTCAGCTATTTCACAGGAAACACCAACAGCGTTTTACTGACTCATCACTTGCAGATTTCTAATATCTACACATAAGAAAAAAAAAAAATCAAATGGGTCACACAAAGATAGGATTTTCAACTTGACACTGCTCTGTTAAGATCCTCTCCACCCTCCACATGGGTGCAGACACACACCAGGTCCACCTCGAAACAGGAGCCAGACCACAAGTCCTGGGGCAAAATGCAGGAAATTCTGACAAAGAGAAGCAGCTTTTAATTAACAAAATGAGGTGCCCTTTCTCTGCCCTCTCCCACGCTCAGTTCCCCATCACTGATAGCTCATGGCTGTGTCCTCACTCAACCCACAAGCCTTCTCCATGCACTGCCCTCATCACATCCACGCTAATCCCCCTGTGTCAGTACACCCACCAAGCCATGACCATCCAAAATACCACTTTGGTTCCCTTCAGTAAATACAGCTCCTGTTGGCTCCAGAGCTGCTTGCGACTTTATAAATAGAAACTCAATCCACGCATATTTTCAGCAGTGACATTCATTGTCTTTGGGGCTCCTTAAAAGGTATCAGGCTTTAACTACAGTCCTGGGTCCAGCACTGCAAACCTGAGCCAAGCTTAATCGGGGTCTGATAGGCTTCCTCTACTCGTCCTTTGCCAAATTGCTTAAAGAAAACAATTCAGAAAGTAGCAGGATTGCAGCAGGTTTTGCTCTGCTCCTCCTGGGGCTGGAGACATGAAAAAGGGCAGCGTGCTCGCTGCTCAGTGGGCTGGAGGAGGACTGCTGGGATGTTCAGGATTTATAGGCATTTATTATAAGGAAATGACTTTGACAGACAAGTGAACAAGTCCAGTTACATCCCTTCACTGCATGGGAAAGAAGGATTTTTTTACGGGCTGAATGGAGGCTGAATATTTCATGCCACGGCAAGTAATGCTGTAAGAAAGGGAGGAAAGCAGCTTTCATTTCAGAGAATTCAGAGCTGTCTGCACAGGAGGGATTCCCCTTCCACCACCTCTGCTAATCTCCTTGTCTTCCACTCAGCCTTCCCCATTCCAATCAACAAATGTCCCTTCCCACCCCACAGCTGCAGAGGGAAGGGACTGAGTCCTGGACATGGAACCTCGTGGTGCAAGACCTTCCTCTCCAGCACATCTTTGTTGAGAAACCATGGCAAACAACTGAATTCCCTGGCCCTGATTGCCCATGGGGGGCTGTGTCCCCAGGCACCTCCTGTCCACCTTGAGAGTGGGGTGCAAATGAAGGGATGAGCCCCAAATTAGACGGAAAATTTCATCAACCCACCCTGAAGGGACCTGCCATGAACCATCGCTGCCCAGACCCATAAACAGACCACACCCTCCTTCACCAAGTCCTGCAGCTGGGTTCTCTTTATCACTCTCAGGAGGCACAGCAGATATTCTTGCCTGAACTCCTTATCTCTCTCTGCTTGAGATTTCTGGATGAATATTATCCCAGAAAATGCAAGAAAAACATGAACTGGCTCATCCCTCTGCCCAGGTTTTGAAGGAGCTTAAGCTGAACAAAAGCTGCATTTTCACTTGGTCACACCTTGTAAGTACTTGAGATTTAAAGCCCTCTATTTATGGTTAATCTAAACCAAGTTTGAAACTTATCTCCCCATTAGTACTTGAGAAGGGACCAGGGGGAGGGAGGAAATAAAAAGAGGGAAAGAAAAACGCTGTCACCGTAGGGCTCCTGCACAGTTCTGCTGAACCTGGGTTTCTGATGCTGGTAACTCTATCTCTAATGCTGACAGACGTCCATGGGGGAAAAGCCGCTCATTTCCTAACATCAGCAAAAAACCAATTATAACAAAGAGCTGAAATCCAGCAGAGATGAGGGAAAAAGCACTCGGCTCCTGCCCCTGCTCCCGCTGGGGGCTGAGCAGGATGAGAATGGGCTCTGTGAGGACACGAGTGGCAGCAGAGCAGAGTCCTGGGTGCCAACAGCATTGGGACAAACCTCTACCAGGAGAACCAGGGAAAAATATGGACTGATCCTTGGGAAAACACCAACAACCAGAAGTGCTTACAGATGAAAGCATTTGCTGGTGCAAGCTGAGGGTGCTCCAGATGCTCTAGCTGAATTTCCTGGCTCCCACCCAAGGGGAACAACCACAATAATCAAAGAAGGAACAGAGAGAAATGCCTGGCTATCTGCAGAGAGCAGCGATTTTTCATCCACGCAGGGATGAAGCGAGTTTTGAAAGCGCACATCATTTCACCAAGCCGGAGTCTCTTCTCAACGCTGCCTGAGCAGAGATAACACGAGGGTGTGGATGGCAACTGAAACAACAGCTGTAATGATAAGATCTAAGACAGCCCGAGTATTTCCAGCCTCTGAACTAAATTAACAGGAAGGGATTGACACTTACGGTTCCCCAACCAAGGAGCTGAAGAAAACTTTAGTAGGTGTCAAGGAATCTGTATAGGCTCATCCTTAAAGCATGCAGAGAACTGATTTATCTGATAAAAAATATACCCTTTCCAGTTGCATGAAATCTCATTTAATTTTCAAATAATTCAGTCTCCAGAACCAGGATGAAGTCTGCTTTGTAGGCTCAGCCCATTTTTAAATGACTAAAAGGACCGTGGCATCCCTATATTTTTTACACTGGAAGAGCTTCACGAGTGAGTCAATTAAAACATGGGAGTTCCTACAAGACCTCATAAACCCTTCAAATCCCTGAGAAGCAGAAGAACCCCCAAGGTCCATAAAAAGAATTACCCCCAATAACAAAAAGGGAGCTGGTTTTGAAGTCAGTGATCCTAGCAATTAACAGCTTCGATGACTTCCATTAGCTTTGATTCCTCCAGTCTCCAACAACAAGCTATTAATAAGAGTAATTTCTGCATAAGCAGGAGCTAATTGAATACAGAGCATGCAAACCTATAGGGCACCTCATTTTCCTGCCATGGGAGTGCCCCTTGCAGCTGGAGTGCCGAGGAATTAAGCTGACAGTAGCTCCAAGCCCTACGTTGGGCAAAGCCACCAAGGCGCCAAGGGAGGGAAAAGCCTCACTGAGCTGCCAAGGCTTTGATTGCTTGGCTAAGAGCAGCTGGCACAAGGCTGGAGAGATGTGTAATGGAGTTAAATAGAGATGTGGGATGTGCACCCAAGTGGAAGTGGAGATACCTCTAGGAAGAGAAGACAGTGCGTGAACGCGAGGCCTTGTGAGCTTCTGGGGAGAGCCCAGGGCAGATGGAGGTTTTCCAAGGAAAGGCTGTCTCATTGATTCAGGGATGCACACACCTGTGTAAGTGCCCTCCTGAATCAAAGCATAATGAATCAGACTCATATGGGGAAGTATCAAATCAGAAATTTCACCTCAAAGCTGGGCTGTGCCATTCAGTTGGAGTGAGACAGCTGGGGTGCAGGGTTAAGGGGTACAGCAGCAGTTTGTATCAGTGTGTGATGCAGAGAGCCCCTGCTGCAGCACCAGCTCCTGCCTGGACACGGGACAGGTCTCTGAGTCCCTGCACTTGCAGGAAACAACTCAGAAGGTGTGCAAAATATACCAAAATTATTTAACAAAACAAAAGGATTCTCTTCCTTTCTGCCCTGGAGACCTGACACAAATCCATGTGCATCAAAGAAGCCAAAATGTGAGTGTCCTGGACTGACCTGGCATGGAGTCACAGAAGCTGGAAGGGACACGGTGCTGTCCATGGCTGCCCTATGCAGCCAGACAAGGGTGAGCTGCAGCTGATCCCCAGATCTCCCACAGCCTCCTCAGGAGGTGAACGAGCACTGGGCAAGAGCTCATTTTAGCACATAGGGATGGTCAAAGGAGCAGCCTCCACACACCTGACGAATCTGCAGCTACCATCCACCAGCACCAAAATGTTCAACTGGGCTTGAAGCTGGTGGGGAGTGGGATGCTCTTGACCACCCAGTCCTGGGAGCAAAGTACTTCTCATCCCAAAGATGCCCTTATCTTTTGAGGCAGTGCTCATACAGGGATGCAGACCTGCTACTCTCCAGTCTGCCCAGAACTTTGGACATGAAGCACCCTGAGACCTGGGGCACCAACCTGACACATCCCCACTGCCCAGTTCCCTTACACCATTTCTCCATGGAACAGTCCAATGTTCCTCCCACATGGAGAAATCAATCAGTGGGTGTCATGACAGCTAGTAATTTCCAGTTACCTTCTTCCCTGCACATTGAATTCAAGCAGAAGCAGAAGTACATAAATACCATTTGGGCGACTATTATTAATGCTTGAACCTGCAGCCTAATGGTTGCTCCACACTGGCAGGTTTTCTAACCCTTCACCTCCCCTCTCCATCATCCTGGATACCTAAAAATTTCATGTTCTCTGATGCTGATTAAGACAACCCTCATGTTCTCGAGCCTTGACTGTTTACATAAATAGACACTTTAATGCATTTTGCCAGCAAGGTTTCCTTTGACTCCTTGGCACAGATGGTTGATATTTCCGTGCCGCAGCAGCTATTAGATCGTAATGTTACCAGTGACAACTCTACATCATCTGCACCCTGCTCTCTCCCCTGCAGCAGGATGCACCAGGAATTCAGCTTGAGATACTGCCATGGGCTTAGGCTGCTCCTGTCTCCTGCAGAAGGAGTTTTCCCACCTTGGCTTTGGGCAGTGGCTTTGTGGATCCCTACAACACCCTGCTGTAGCTGGGGGTCCTCCTCTGGCTGTACTCGTGCTGGAGGGATGTCAGGCATCACCTCATCTCACTTCCTTAAATAACTGCCTCCCATGGATAATGAGTTTTCTCCTTGGGTGCCGTCCTGGAGAGTCACCCTTGTCACCTCTCCAATTTGCTCTTAAAAATTAACAAAAGCTTCCCCACAGGTCTGAACCGATTTTTTCTTCCTTCTTTCAGAGACACCAGGGTTTTGGATCAATCTAGATCCAAGTCCACAAAAGATCCAGGCAGGGATTTGAACCCACTGCAGCTTTGGGGAGGCCAGTGAAGGACTCTCCAGTCTCTTTCTCATTATGTTAACAATGGCAAAGCACCGCAGAGACGGCGGCTGAAATTCAAGTGCTATTTAAACAAATGAATATGTAGGGTATAGTTCATACAATGCGAGTTCAGACAAGGAAACTCAGAACAGCCAGGAAGCTCAATATGAACCATATTTTAAAAACAAAAACAAAACCCCAAAGCCCTTCCTCAAGGAAGCCCTTGCCGAATTCTTTCCCCTGCTGAGGAGTCCAACATCACGCCTCATACTAAAGCCTTTGCTTTTCACTCCAAGAAAGGACTTGGAGGAAAAAAAGGAAAATAAAAGCAGCACATTATGGAACAGAGCCTGGCTTACAGCCAGGGCTGGGGGGGAAGCAGCACAGAAACCCTCTGGTTTAGCAGCACATTTTACTCCTGCTCTATGGCAGAACAATCTTTTGCAAAGCCCTAGCTGTTTGAACCCACAGCGCTGCAGAGGCTCAGCTTCCCTAAGGCGAATCAGTCAATTGGTTCAACAGTGTATTTAAAATCCCCCCGAGTCTACCTTTAAATCACCTTTATATTCCTCTATCCAAAGCTAATAGTTTCTACCTGCATTTTGCTTCATCTCTGTAGAAAAACAAGCTTTTTAGCAGCCACATTAATAATCCGTGGCAATCTGGTTGTCATTTCCCTGATGGAAAATTTCACACTGCTGCCCAGCAGCCGCGACGTGGCGAGCGCTGCGAGCACCTCACACTGCTCTGCCTCCCTCCCACTGCACCTAGAGTCAGGAGAAGAGCAGGAGTTGGATCTGGATGGGCGGGGTGGGGAGGAAACACACAATTACACCTGGACAGGTGTACCTACAGCTCAGGCATGTGCAGGAACCATGTGGAAACAAGCTGGTGTTGAGTGAGAAAGTCAGCTCATGTCAGATGGAGCTAAGAGGAAACCCAGCTCTTGAAGCCCCAGCCATGTGATGGTAAAATGTGTGTCGACAATTTACTGTGGAAGGTGGCCTGTGGAAAAGAGCTTTGGGTGGAAGAGGAGCTTCATCCAGCAGCCCTGGCCATGGGTGCTCAGTCTGGCTGATGAGTGAATACAAATAAACAGCAGGAGGTGGGGGCCAGTGTTTTCAACACACTCCCAACTGCCACTCATTTTTATATGCTTTCAGAGAACCACTGTCATCCTAAATATCCCAACCTGGCCTACTCTGGTTGCTGAGTCTGTTAAGCAAGGGACTGAAAGACTGTTTCGGGTCCCTCTAGGCTGCCTGTCCCAAGGTGAGATGTCAAACATCCAGAGGAGCAAACTTTTCTCCCTGGCTATTAGGAGGATCTCAGCTCACCAGCTCCTGCCTTAAGACCAGGATGCTCTGGTACTGGAGCTGCTGAGTCCCACCCAGCATTGCTGGGCACAGATGGGTGGGCAGAAGCCTCTTTCTTCTCAAGTAACCTCCAGCCTGTCCTTCCTCTCAGAGAGGAGCAGCCCCTCTGCCAAGGGGCTCCTAAACAACACAAGGTTTTGACATGACACCTTAAAACAGGCCCTTAAAATATTTGCCCTAATATAGCCCACTGTGCCCAGGGCAGCACGTGGAAAGTCCAAGAGGTAAATATTGTCTAAATAAGCAGAGAGCTTAATATAGAAAGTCATGGAGTCAAGTACTCTTCAAGCACCCTCATGTCTTTGCAAACATCAGTCAGTAAAGATAAATTTGACATGGTTGATCACTCACACTTTTAGGTAAGGCTCTTCTAAAAGAAAAAAATCACGTTTCAGTGTTTATAATCTCTGCAGGAAGGCCTGGCCCAGCATTTTGCCCCTCTAATTCCTGTTCTCATAACTGTCAGATTATGAAATTGCCAACTCTAAGCCTTCTGAGGTTACAAAGAAACACCTCTCTGTTCTCTGCCGCCACTTTGAGCAGATGAACTAATAAAAACAAGCTCTGCTATTCCCTCCAAATGCCTGGGAGAAAGGAATCTGGAGCAGTAGTAGCTTCAAAATACTGTTAAAGAAAGCAACCACCCACCGCGTCTGGAGTCCCCCCACGCTTATCAGCTCCCTTCACCCTTGTTACCTGAAAACCACACAAAAATCTGCCTCTTGTCATCCAGATGTTTGCATCACCACTGGCCAGGGCAGAAACCAGAAACCCCCTGCCCTACTTCTCCCAAGGCAAAGAATTAAGGAGTTGTGTTGCACTTAGGGTGTTTGATGATGGGAGCTTGCTCAGCCACTCATCCCCCCAGGTGGGAGCCCACACCAGCATCTGCCAGAGATGCTCCTGGCAAAGGGCAGCAAGCTTTGACAATCCACCCATTGGGAAGCCACAGCAAAGACACTGTGGATCTGTTTTCATCCTTCAGCCAAGGGAGGAATAAAAGTGTTTATTGGTTTCTGTGAGCCACCTCCCCCCAGCTTCTTCAGAGATGATCTTCCTGAGATTATTAAATAAAGGTGGAATCACTCAAGCATCCCCGCAGAGCTCCCACCAAGGGCAGCAAATGAAGGTGAAACCGGCAGGACTTCGGAGCGCGCCACTGTTTAATGTGTCCTGAAAACAACACTTAGCCAGCCAGACTGCATCAGGGCGTCAGGGGGAAGGTGCTGGCTGGAAGGGACACATTGAGCACAGCCACATCTCCCTGGCACTCGGTCACTGAGGCATTAATGCCACAGGATGACAGGGGAACTGGGAGGTGATCCGCAGCCACCACCGCTTCCAACAGGAGCTGGGGGAGAAACACCTCTGCATGCAACCATGAGCAACTCAGCAAACATGAAACAAGCCAGGGAGGGAGAAAAGTGGAGTCACGACTTGAGATGCAACGAGCTCCCAGCCAAGACTGGTGCTGGCACAGGGGTGGCTGTGTCTTTCTGGGAGCACAGAGCTCTGACATCCCGGGAGAAGCAACATGCTGGGAGCCCTCAAGAATGGGAGGGGTCTGTGACGAGGTTTTGCAGCATCTCTGCATCCCCACTAATAAACTCTTCACCCCAAAGGAAGCATGCACCTGCAGCCCCAAGGCACACTGTGCTTGAGGCAGGATTGAGGGCATGGCGCCAGGCGGGCCCCAGCAGCAGCCACAAAACCCACGTGAGGCCAGAGCATGCAAAGCCTCTCTGAAAGCAGAGTTCTTGTCATCCTCATGGAGATGTTTCAAGAGGAACGTGGCAACTCCTTTCCTTAATGACTATATATAGGGAAAGCTCTGCTAGGTGACAAGTGGTGAGAGGCTGGAGGAGAGGCAGCCTCTTGCCTGCAAGGACTCAGATAATCGAGCGGAGGAATAGCCAGTGATGAGTCTATTTTGGACTCATCATGCTGCTGCTGGAGCGTTCACCGAGGAGGCAAAGCCATTTGTTACCTCCTCTCCAGGGAGTGCAAATTCAATAGAGTTCCCTGCCTGCAGCTGCACCGACCCCAGAGCCCACAGCTGCCGGCAGCACCTCAAGCACTGCCAGGCTCACACTGACCTGGTGGCAAAGGGCTGCTTCCTCTCCTTGGTCCCCTCACCACAGACCCCAGCACAGCCTGGTGCTGCCCAGGGGACAGTGGTCTCAGCGTGGTGCTGACCATCCCTGGCAGGGCTGGGATGCAGGGGCTCACATAGCCAGGCACCAGTCAAGGTGAGTGCCGCAACCTGGAAGCAGGCTCAGAGGAAAAAAAAGCCTGCTTTGTTCCATCCTGGGACCCTTCCCAGAGCATTCCAATGCCTCTCACCCCAAACCATCCCGCCAGCAGCTGGATTGGGACCCACCCACAACCCCTCAGCACCAGGAGCTGCCAGGACAGCACTCACCTGCTCGTGGTACTCGATCCCCATGCTGAGCGTGTTAATGAGAATGGCCACCATGATCCCACGGCCGAAATATTTGCTGTCCACGATCTTCCGGAAGGTCTCACACACCACGTGCCAGAAGGCCAGCACCCGGCTGGCTCTCCTGGCCCGGGCTCTGCCCCGCTGTGGGTCCCGCTGGTCGCTGTAGTGGGCATCCTGTGTGAACTCGTAGACCCCCTCGCTGTCCGAGTCGGCCGTCTCGTTGTCCGACAGCTCAGCCTCGCCCGCCAGTGCTGTGAGGCAGTAAGGGCAGCTCTCGGGGGTGCAGGAGCCACCATCCAGCTTGGTGCAGGGGCTGGACACCTTGCAAGAGCTTTGGCAGGGACCTGAAATGCCAGCAGGCCAGGGAAAGGGCAGCTCATCAGCTGGGACAGGGGGCTGCAGGAAGCAACCCCCAGTCCCTGTTAGCACCAAGCCTTTGCCCCCGACATGACAGTCATTTCCTTATGGGAAAAGGGCTCTTGCTGGGTTAAAACCTGGGCTCTTCTCTCTGTTTATGAAGCTCTCTTTGTTGCCCCCAGACAGACACCACCCCAGCCGTGGACCCTGAGCACACCTCATTACATCTTCAGCCATTACAGGAGGGAGGAAGCAATCGGTTCCCCCGGCCCTGGCAGGCTCCTGGCTGTAATTATTGGGAGCACTGTTAGCAGCCTTCTTTCCTGCTACCTCTGCTGATGCTCCAAAACCACCAGCTTCCCTCTCCACGCGTTGCCCTCAATGGCAGCTGCCAGGTGTCTCCTGGGTGAAATACCAGCAGGATATTCCCCAAAATTCCCACCAGCTGGCTGCGAGGAGAGAGTCAATGCGTGTGCCTGACTCCTGCGTGGCAGCACCCAGCAGTGAGAATGCAAACCCTGTGCTAAACCAACTCAGAGCCCAGTTCTCTGTGTTTAGTCTCTGGGCAGCACTGGGCTGGGGGCAGGATTTTGTCTCTTCCCTGCACAGCTCCTGGCTGGAAAGGTCAGTGCCACTGCAGTGGGGTGGAAAAGGCACTGACTGCCTGGGAAAGCTTGGCCGAAACACTTCTTGGAGGCTGAGTGTGTTTGGACTAGACTGGCCTGAACTCCCAAATCTCAGGATGTGGAGGGGGAAAGAGCATCTTGCAGTGAAGATATGAAACCCCTGATCCAAGAAAGATGCATTCGGTGTCTGACTCTTACAGGCTTCCTGAGCAAATCACAGATTTTTAATACCCAGCATCTGTGATTGTCCTTGTGCACTCACACAAAGCAGACTCTCAATCTCCCTGAGCCTTGTGTCCCATGGGAGCAGAGCTACACAGTGCTCAGGGACATGGTAGGACTCAGATCTGGAAGGTGTCCATCTGCAAGCTCTAGCTGATTTTGGGAGTACAGGATTTGGGAAGTGTTCCCTGTAAATGGTTTGGGGGTGAGGGGAAATCAGGGAATTTTTTCCTAACATTTAATCTAAACCCACCCTCTGCAAAGTTTAAAGCCATTCCCCTCTTCCTATCACAACGTGTCCTTGTCAAAGTCCCTCTCCAGCTCTCTTGTACTTGTCTAATCTACAAGATGGGGATTGCAAAGAAAATGGATTCACTGAAAACCCTCGTATCCCTTGGATTATTGCAGATATGAACTCTGGGAGGTTGAAATCTCTCTCCTAAATTTGGCTATAAGAGGCATTAGGTAGGTCGGAAGATTCCTGTTCATCTCACCTGGAAAGCCATCGCCTTTCTCTGTAACGTGGACTGAAAAGAACCCTGCAAAAATTCAGAGAGAGAGAAATATTAAGACAAAAACTGTATTTCTGGAAAGCAGCCCCAGCTGTAGCTGCAGCCCCAGCTCACCCGTGCTCTGTGTCTCCAGCAGCTTGTGCATGGTGCTGTACGGCCCGGGCGGGATGTTGAGGCTCGTCAAGGTGCTGCTCCCAGCACCCACCGCCGCCTCCCCCAGGTTCTTCTCTTTCAGCACCTCATGGGAGGTGCTGGAGTGCACTGTGGGGTACACCTTGCCGCCCACGATGTTCTTGGGGATCCCCTCTGGGCTCGGCAAGCCGAGGCTCGGCTGCGTCAGGGATGAGCGGCAGCGCACCGGCTCGAAGTGACAGTCGGCATGGTAGATGCTGTGCACAGACTCGGTGTTGCTGGGAGAGGCACTGGGGGCCCCCAGGGAGTTGGGTGCCGAGGGAGGGAGCATCAGCCGGTTGGTGCCGTTGTGCAGTGAGCTGGTCTCCACATCGCTGATCTCCGGGCTGGCACGGGGTGCCCGCAGGTTCCCGTTGCCCAGGTGGTAGTGGTGGTGGTGGTGGTGATGGTGGTGGATGAGGTGGTGCACGGAGGATCTCTTCCTGCTCCGGCGCTTCCTGGCGTGCCGCTCGGCCCCCGCCTTGCTCGAGGGGCTGCTGAGGAAGCCCATCCTCACGCCTGCCGCCCTGTAGGCCTTCACCAGCTGCTTGCTGCCTTTCCGGGCAATGTAAACCAGGTACTTGAGGAGCTCGTCATAGCAGCTGCCTGGCTCTGAGAAGCTGGCGAGGGTGCTGGCGTTGGACAGGTAGCGCACGCGCTGCTCCTTCATCAGCTGGCTCTCGCGCTGCTTCGTCTCGGAGAACTGTGTCGCTATCACCACCAGGCACAGGTTGATCATGAAGAAGGAGCCCACCTAAGGGGACAGGGGACATGGGACATCAGCCACCTCGGTGCGGCCGTGGCACCCCACAGATCTGCAGGGCACGAAGAGTGAGGGGCAAACCCCAGCCAACCCCACCCCTGTGTCACTCAGCAGGGACCACTGGCCGGGCTGACTCACCCCCCAAGCTCCCACCCCAGGGACTCCCACGCCAGCCCTCCATGGAGGACGTCAGAGATCAAAGACGAGAGATTATTTTGACAAAAACTCTTGCTCTTTTAGGATGGTGTTTTTCTCTCTCCACAGACAGCAGTTGTAATTATCACAATTAGTGGCATTACGATGAATGCACTGAGCCTTCCTGATAGGAGCGGTTTTTTTCTGCCAGTGTGTGGGCAGCTTGAGAGCAGATCCTTTTCCCCTGCTAGCGGAATTTGCGGGTGACTGTTACGCAAGGGCATCAGCAGCCTGTACCCACAGCCTGGAGATTTTCTTTCCAACCAGGGTTTCATGAGGTTCTGCCTTCTGCAGAGCCCAGCCTGGATCACAGGGAATTACTGACGTGCTAACGGGCTATCACACACTGCTAACGTTACTCGCACGGCATCTGGAAAAGTACTGCTTGCTCTTCCTCTTCATCATCTCGGGGAGGCTGAGAGCAAGGGTTTGTTTCTCTCTTGGGAAAGCTAATAGAAGAAAACAGCATCATGGACTAAACAACCATCTACTTTCTCATCAGGGTTTGAGTCCTGGTTTGACAAGGAGCAGAAATCCCCACAATGACCTAAATGACAACGTGCAGCTATTTTTTTGGACTTAGACGACTTATGTAGCAAGAAAAAGACTCATCTCACTTAGCTACATCTGAGTGAGGCACCTAATGATCCTTTAGAGTCAAGAGAGAAATAGGCGCATCAAGTCTGCAATGCATCTAATTTATTTTGGATGTCTACCTTCAGAAGAGATGAATCACCCCGTTAAAGCACCTATTTTTCTCCCTTGACGATAAAGGGAGTCTAGACAACGAGCTCAGCCAGTCACTGTAGACAATTCTGCTTGCATAGATGAAGCCCATCATGAAGCCCACCCCACAGAAACTCTTTGTTGGCTCCTTTGTGGGTGGTCTCGGATGATGCTGTGAAGTGTGGGTGGGCTGTGGGCAGTAATCTCTTCCCTCCTTCCTTAATGTGCTCTCTGAAGTTTGGGACTGTTTTCCCGAAACATCCCCGCTGCACCAAGGACCCAGCAGATGGGTTCTTCAATGTGGGGGAATTTTTGGGCAGCCTCTTCCCTTTCTGGCACTCAAAAACTGACCAGGTGAAATTTGCCTACTTTAAAACTTAAATTCAAGGTGGCAAGCAAGAGAGAGAAGCTTGGAGCACAAGGAGAGGTGTAGTAGAAGCAGCAGGAACAACAGAAGTGTATCTACCACCGCTTGAGCACATCTTTCTTTCCTTCCTCATGTTTGCAGCAAAATGCAGCTGCAGCACAATTCCGTAGGGAAGCTGCGTTTCTCCCAGCAGGCTGGTTGCTAGTTCAGCTTTTATATTCACTGCATCCTCTGCCCTGTTCCTCTGGGTGACTCCACTCTGCTCTCTCCAAAGGCCAGGAGGACCCCCCTGTTCCCCTAAGGCCACTCACAATGATCAGGAGGATGAAGTAGATGAAGTTGTAGAAGGAGTGTGCATCCATGACAAAGTACATGATGTCCACCCAGCCTTCCAGCGTGATGACCTGGTGGAGGCAGGAAGGGAAAAAAAACTCCTCAAGGCTCAGTGAGAACAAAGTGCACGGGCAATGTTTCTCCTGGCTGGGTCGTGTCTGACACCCCACAGTTGGTCTTGGTGCAGTACAAGATGCTGAGGAGCCAAATCCTGCTCCTCCCAGTGCCAACAGCCACATTACCAGCTGCCCAGGCTGAGTCCAGCCCCTTCCCAGCTGGACTTAAGGGCCACTAGTGCATTTTGCAGAGAGAAGAGCAATCTCTAGGCTCTGCTCCACACCAGCATCATCTGACTGCACACCCACAGGGCTTTGTCCCTGCATGTGAGGTGGAGACGTTCTCAAAACAGCCATCATATTGTATCCTTAACACTTTGAGCACCTGTGCACTACTATATAAGTGCTCACTAGTGCAAAACAGCCCCCATGGGTGCAATTACACAGCCCCTGGGAACATGCTGGGGGCAGGACCTGCTGTTTGCCCACCTTGTGACAGCTGCCAGAGAGGGCTCACCTGAAATATCGCAATCCAGGCGTAGCCGATGTTATCAAAGTTGATGGCTCCCTTGAAGGGGTTGTGCTCCCCAGCAGAGCAGTTGGTGTAGTACTGGTTCCAGTTCACACAAGACGTGTTGGTGGTGTCATTGTAGGAATAATAATCCAGGGTGCACTCCAGGCCCTCTTCCCGGCGCGTTGGGATGCTCCGGCAGTAGCGCATCCCATTCTCCCGGGGCTGGGAGCAGATGAAGGGGTTCTCATCCTCGTTCTCTGTCTGGTAGTACCGCTCCAAATCCACCGTGTAGGGGCTGAAAGAGTCCAGACAGGGCTGGGGTTTGCACACCGATTGCAGGCAATCTGGCAAGGAGACAGCTGAAGCAGCACAGTCTGGTATCTGCTTTTCTGGACCTTAAAGCAATTTTTTAAAGAAGGAATCCCCCTGGACTTACTGCGGCCCCACAGGATGAGCTGATGTCCCTAACTGGGTTTTGAGAAACTGAGGCAGTGCACTCGGCCCCTTTGCAATCCCTCTGATGGCATTATTACAAGTTACTCCATCTGGAAGCAGTCTGGCTTTGACTTTAGGAGACTAAGAGAAGGATTCAGCGTGACAGGGCTTCTCTGAAATGTCTTTGCTGCAGTAAGATGGAAATCAGTCAGTTTAAGCCCCTGTATCTCCTGTCCTTCTGGAGATGCTGAGAATTGTTTAGGGAGACTCTATGTGCAAGGACCTCCCGAGATTCCTAAAAATCAGAGACAGGGCCTTCATCTGCATTTCACCATGTCAGTTCAGCCCACAGATAAGCTCTAAATTCCCTCTGAGGGTGGCCTTACCACAGCAAACCAGGCAAAAATACTCTTCAGGGAGATGAAACAACCCATGGCCAGCCAGAAACTGGCTCCTTGCTCTGTACACACTATCTCCTTAATGCTGCCAGGACTCCCACTAAAGCTTGCAAAGATATTTTTAAGCCTAGTTCAGCCCAGTTAATTCCTGCAGAATTGCCTGTAATACCCTTCAAAGCCTATCTAAACCCCTGGAATTCTGGCTCAATTAAACAGCACCCAAACCTGTGGCTCTATTGGATTTACCCAGTGGTGAAGCTGTCCCCCTGCTCTGCTGACATTTACTTAACAGGGACATGTCCTGGTAATGACACTGCCAGCCACCCTTCGAGGACATGACCTGCAAGAGGGGTGGGAGTTGTTTAGGAGGTAGGTGGGAGAGGTTGGAAGGTGCCTCATGCCAGCCTGGCCACAGCAGCAGCAGCAGCATGGTCCTGGTGTGTGCAGGAAAGAGGTTTTGGGCTTGTAGGGTTCCTCCATCCAGGTGTGAATCCAGCCAGATCCACCCTGGGGAGTCAGCAATCCACTGAAAGGTGACGGCGGTGGCAGAACTTGGCAGAGCCATCAAGGGTTTGCAGTCACCTGCCTTTCTCCAAGCATTTGAAGGGATGGAGGTGGTCAAAAAGAGCAGGTAGGTAGAACAGGCATGGAAACCCTGAAAGAGGCTGTCAGCTATCAGGTATTTCAGCCACTGTCCAAACGGTGCTACATCAGGCCAGAAAACTGACCACAACAGTCTTTTTGGCCTTAAAATTCAGGGACCTGTGAAAATTAACACTTTGGGATAGGGACTATCTCTTGCTCTGAAGCTGAAAAGTATCTAGCATCAAAAATGCACAGTAGCTCCATCAGTTTTTCCATGGGGTTTAGGTGGGACTACAAAAGTCGTGGCAGTAAACACCACCAGCTGCTGAGCAGGATCAGACCTGAGCGTCTCCACACAGAAAAGGTCACTCATTAATGACATGCTGAATTTAGAAAGCCTGAACTCCCATTCTCAGAGGGGTTTTTTGGAGGCTTTTATCAATCAGAGAGGTTCCCAAGTGCCAGCTGAGGGTTAAGGACAGCCTGCAAATGCAAATGGCAAGTTGTCACAGCTCGCTCTGTTCCTGCTGTGTATGCCCAAGGAGGAGTGATGGTGGCATTTAGGAGCAGGGAGCATTTACAGAAGAGAAGGGCTTTTTTCCAGAGGAGATCCTGGAGGGACAGCCTCCCTCAGGCTGGGGAGACACTGGTGCTGCCCACACAGACTCACATGCTGAAGTTCTCGGGGAGGAAGCAGCGGTTCCTGAGCAAACCTGCCCACAGCTGGACTCCCACAATGCCAAAGATGAAGAAGACAAAGAAGCAGAGGAGGAGGACGTTCCCCAGCATGGGCAGCGTGTCCAAAAGCAGCGTCACCAGGATGCGCATACCTGAGGCAAAGAGGAAAAGCTCACGTTGAATCTTCTCGTTCCAGCTATGTCCTCCTGACCTTTTCCTTCCCACTGATACTTTTCTGCTATATTTCCTTCTATTCTTTTCCTTCTATCCCCATCACCCACATGTGGCTTGTGAACACTCACAGCTTCCCATCCCCTTTGGCTTCCCCTCAAAGCCCCTGGAACACCCCCCTTCATTTGTGCCTTGCTGCTGGACACCAGACCTACCTTCCCAGCTCAAATCCTCTTCTCCAAAGTTTTCTAGCAATTATATTTCCTTTCTTCCCTCAGACTAAATTCTGACATTCTCCTTTGCTCAATCGTATTTCTTTCTCCACTCAGTATATTTTAAAATTCCCTTCCCTCCCTATTTCCCCTCATCTACCCTAAATACCCTCTCTTCCTTAAGATACAGGACTCTCTCTGGCAGTTTATTCTCACAAGTTCAGGAACAGCCAGTTCTGTAACATAGACAAATTGATGGTGACTTCAACTTGACATTTACACACAAAAAATTGATTTAATCTGACATCTGTGTAATATTCTGCTCATCTCTCACTCTCCTTCTTTCCCCATGTTGTACATTCTCTCACTTGCTTATATTGACTTGTATCTAAAGGAAGCATTACTGTTGCACCCTTTACTTTGATATTCAGGAAGACTTTTTCCTCTTATCCTAATGCTGTCACCTCCTCTCTCAGGGTTTTTCTTCTACTCCATAACTGGGGAACGACCACCTTGCATCAACTCCTAATTAACTAAAATTACTTTCTCTGGTTATTGCATTGATCATCATACAAAGCTCATTTTTTATTTTTCCCACCTTGCATTTCTATCCCACTGTAACCACGTTGCAGAGAAGACAAGATAAATTACCCAGGATTTAAAAACACATTAACTGAATTACATCCCCAGTTAGACAGTGGTGGATAAATTCAGCTATCCACCAGTTCAGCAGTGGGGATAAAAAAAAACCCCATTGCAAACAGGATTCTGAAGCTTCTGTAATGATTGAAACATCAGCAGCAAAGCCAGATTAAGTTCAAGAGTCAGGAGCAGGAAAATAAATAGATCCCAGGCACTTCCAGCATCAGCAGAGAGAACTGAAGCTGATTAGTTCTTATCAAGGCCTTGGGCCAGTTCAGACAGGGGAGTGCAGACTTGGATTTAACTTGGCTAGAACAGTACTGGATTTGATGACCAGAAGTGTAGGACCAGGAAAAGGATGTTCCTGGTGCAGTTGTACTTATGCTTAACATACCTGATCCGTACAGAGAGGGACAGTGCTTGGTGTCTCTCAGGGAGCACTGGGATTTGCCCAGCACGGGGCAGTGGGAGGGTTTGTGATGGCCAGTGCCATCTGGGGCTGGGCTGCCATGCAGCAGCAGGCAATGCCACACTGCTGCTTCAGGCAGGGCTGAGACCCTTGTCCATGACCTGAGAAACCAGGACTGAAGAGCCACTGCCCATCCCACCCAGGTCTGTTTTGGAGATGCTGGAGGTTTGAGCTGTATGGACCAGCTCTGGGGTCCTCAGCATTTCCCAGGGGACTATCTCCATGCACAACAAAACTTCCTCACCCCAATTTCTCCAGGGAAGGATGGAGTATCCCAGGGAGGGTGGGATCAGCATGGCTCAGACCCCTCTGCCCGTACTGCCTGGCAAAGGCTCAGTCAATCCCTATAACCTGCAGCCCTTTAGCAGCCTCCTCAGACCCTCTTCAGATGACAAAGGAAGGTGTCTGAAGACAGTCCTGGATACCTTATTGGCTCATCTCTGATGCCACAGGTGTCAAAAAGAACCCAGAGAGTGGTGGTAGGACCCAGCACTGCCAGGCTTGGGCAAACGTTTGAGCTGTGATGTAAGATCAAAGCATCTGGGTTTGCCCTTCCCTCTCTGGGGCATGGATCCAGAGAGCTGGCCCCAACAGGGAGGAATTAGGATCTGACTTACTGGGGACCCTGTTAATGGCCCTGAGTGGCCGCAGGACTCGGACGGTGCGGACGGCTGAGAAGCTGACGTTCTGCAGGTCCAGGGAATACTCCAGCATCCTGAGAAAGACACAAAACCACGGAGGAGTGTCACGGACCCGGTGGAGAAATGTTAGATTATCAAACATTATAAAGCAAACGTTAAATGCCAACCACTCACACAGGGACTTGTTACTGCATCTCTCCCATCAGGAAGGTTTGCCAGAGGAATTAATTAAGGGTTGTTTGCGTATCAGGATAAAGTCAATGAGGGGGAATGTGATACACCAGCTCCCCCAGCCACAGATCTCTCTCTCTCTCTCATCTGCTTTGGTTACTGGTTTTGCACAGGGCCAGGCAGAAGCTTCTGAAAGTCCCTGCACGCTCTGGAGGGGAAATTTCCAGGCACAGCCCTGTTTTTAACAATTTTACGGATACTGTAATGAATCCAAGTTTGTTGTGCTGAGCACCACCACAGTCCTGGAAGGAAGAACACCTCCTGGTGCAGACCCCTCTGTGGGCCACAGAAGATGAGCAGCACAGGACACCACAGATCTCTCCCTCTGCCCAGCAGGGACCCTTGGCAGGTGGGAACAAAACTGGTGACACTTGCAGATGAAAAATGAAGCAAACATGCACCAAGGAACCTCCCAGGGCTCCCACTGTCTGACAGGGTTATTTCCCAGCTCAGGACATGGAGGAGCAACACTCACAGTACTTAGTCTTAGGATGCACCTGGATGGCTGCAAGTCCCTGGGGTGCCTCAGCACCTCTCACTCTTCTCACGGCACCTTTGCTCAAGCACAACAGAGTCATCAGTCACAACACCTCCAGGACTTTGCTCTCTGGCCGTGGGAAGATCCAAGAGTTTTGCCCAGAATATTCTTGAAGAAGCAGAGCCAGGCAAAGGGAAGGAACACAACCCTGAGAGTCCCCACACAGTCAGGCTCCCACTGCCACAGGCAGCCACAGGACACTAATCTCTTCCGAAAATTATCAAGTTCCATTTCCAAACAAGCTGGGTGGTTCTCTCCCTCCAACTCGGATTGCTAGAAGCCTAACTTCCAGCCTGAATTTATTCAGGACAAGCTCATATACATTTGTTCTTGTGGCAACACTGTCTTTTAAGTAGCTTCTCTAGCTGTTATTTGTCCCTGATGTTTACCCACCCATGTATTTACAGAGGACAAATCACATCTCCTCTCAGCCTTGATTTTGCAAAGTCAAACAAATCAAGTTCTTCCAGCCCCATCTCACAGACAGGCTCTCTGCTTCTCAGTGACAACCTTCCTCCACACTTGCCCTGGTCTGAATTAATCTCACCCGATTAGGCATCAGGTTTCTGGAGGAAGTTTTGGTCGCTCCTTGCACAAAGGCATCAGTTCTGTCCCTTCCCTCCCTGCTGGAAATCCCGCAGGATCCATCAGGGCTGTGTTGGGTTTGCCATGGCTGCAGCACACTGGAGGCTTCTGCCCTTGCTGTCATCAGCCAAACCCACTCTTCTCCCTCCTGGCCTCCAGCAGGAGAGGGGCACCCAGGGTGGAGAAGACTCCCCTTCCAGCCCCCAAATAAACAACTCCATGTTCAGTGCAGTGAGGCTTTACCTGATAGGCTCTAATGAGAATGATGATGATGATGATCAAACCATATCTAAGATCAAAATAACCTCAATATATTCCTCTCTGTTTAGCTGACCCCCACAGCAATGGGGCAGTCCCAGGAGATGGAGGTTGGACAGGCACATATGGATACTACGAATTTGTTCTCAGCCTCTGACCAGAAAGGAAGGCAGTGTGTTCACAAAATCCCACCTGACCTGGGGGTAGAAAACCAGCCCCTTCCTCAGTGCACAGGACTCCCCACACTGGGCAAGCTTTGGCTGAGGTGAGGAGAGGGGCAGTGGTTTCCCTGGCTTTCATGGGTGTCGAATTTCACTCGCTGTTCGAAAAGATTTCTGTACAGTTGGCAATATTCAGGTAAAAAGCCCATATCAAACATACATCTTTGCTTTCATCCATTATTAAAACAGAGGCTGCCAGCAAAATTCAGAGCAGCACACTGTTACTTGCACCAAGACAAATCATTTTCTGATTAATGACAGCTCCAGACGCACTTCCAGAGATGTGAGTGCTTGTAAGCTGCAAAGGACGTGCTGTAAAATGCATTTTGATTTAACTCATTAAAGAACAATTATAATGCCAAATTTAAAGGAACAAGCCAAACAACAACCCAGAGGCTTGAGCAAACACTTGAACACCAAGAGCAAGAAGGTGGTCTCCTGCCTCTGCTGCTGGACACTGCCACCAGAACTGGTGCTACAGCACTGCCAAGCTCAGCCCCAGACACAGACTACAGGGTCCACACCTTGCTGGCAACCAACAGCTCAAGTGCCTTGAGAGAACCCAGCAATGGAGAAAAAAATGTCAGTAAAGCTCAGTCACTAAAGAGCAAGTCCAGCGAGAGCACCACCAGTCCCCAGCTCTAAGGTCACTTCCCAAGGCAAGGGGAAGCACGGGAAGAATCAATCCACAGCCCTGGCAAGGGAAGATACCCAGGGAGAGCAAATGTCAGGATGTCACCAGCTGGTGAGGTGACAGGTACATTTACCAGCATATATAGCATTTATGCATTGGAAATCTGCAGTGTAAAAGGCTCCTGATGAAGCTTCAATTCAAATGTCATCTCTGCTCAGAGGGGAAGGCGCGATGCCTGTCAGCGCTGCCGCCACCGACCTGGTGCCCAGCCAAGTTAAAGGCTCAGAGAGAAACTCAGCATTAAATAGGATGGATTCACAGCTCGTCAGAGCGATCAGCAACCCCCGATCGCTGGAGTTATTCAGAAGGAAAGCGGAAATATTTAGGACTTTCTAAGAATAAAAGTGGAGCATCTGCAAAGCCAGACGTACAACGGGCTGGTGGTGGGATGCAGAGAGGGAGCTGATGCAAACCTTTGGCAAATGCTTCTCCAAGCAGGAAAACTCCCAGGGCTCAGCTGACAGGCGAAAGGGATGGCTCAGGATGGACCAGGCAGGTGAAATTCATTCCTATTCTGCCTGGAGACAGTGAGTTGGAGCATGCTGGGGTTTCTCTCATGTAAAACCCAAAGCACTGGGAAGGATTTCCTGAGTGCAGTGCCAGGCAGCAGCCCTGAGGCAAAGGGCTTTCAAAAGGGATGCTCAGGACATCACAGGAAGGGTTCCAGGGGCTCTGCTTACCCAGAGAGCCTCTAACAGAGCACAGAAATTCCAGCCACGTCCTTCCCACACCTGGCTGGCATCACTTCTCAAGCACCCTTGCTCTCAGCCCTGACTCTGCTCCCACCCCCGGGATCACTCCTGCTCAGGAAGTAGAAGATGTTGTGAAAACCCAGCAGAGGGTTTTGATGAAAACCCAGCAGATGTTGTGAAAACCCGGAGTCACACAGAGAGCTTCTGCTGAGGGCGCTTTCCAAGGAAAGCTTGAACTCTCCCCTTTCACAGCTGGGTGCTGGGGATGCTGCACAGCCAGGGGATGTGACCAAGGTCACACGAGGAACCGGTGGCAAAGCAGCAGTGGCTGCAGGCAGGGCCACCCCCAAGAGCTGCCCACCCCCTGCACACTCCGAGCCCTGCACTGCCAGGGAGAGATAGGCTGAGATTTATTCAGCGTTAAAAAGCTTCAAAAACTGGGCATATAGACGCCCTTTATCTACAAAGCACAGCCATCAGTGGGTGATATTAAGCCATCGGTGCTGGAAAAGACAAGGGGAAATTATTTAGGCGGCGTTGTATCTTCAGAAAGCTGGAATGAAATTTCCCCCTGGCTCTCGCCAGCTTGGCTGTGCTCTGCTTTCACTCAGGGGCTGCGTTTGGAGCCTTGCGAGTCTCACCGCATTCGTGGGTGTTGCTTAATTTTAAAAATACTCATTTCAATCAAGCTGAATAGAAGGAAAAGAATAGCACTCAGAGAGCATGAACCCTGCAGCCTGCTGGATCCGGCTGCACCGTGTGTCCCAGCCAGGACACTTGACTAATGAGGCTTTTGAAGCAGCAGCAAGTTCAGCTGAAGAACTGAAAGAAACTAAAGAATTACCTTTTTAAAAATCCTAAAACTTAAAAGAAAAAACCCAGGCTTTTCACAGGTGGATTTGAGTCAGCTCAGCTGCGAGGGAGACTGCTGAGGGCTTTCTTTTACCCGGCAGGTTTCTGTGAGTCAGGGATGCAGCTTGTTCGGGATGCTCTGCTCCAAAGGCTGTGGGAAGGCAGCACGGAGCACAGAGCATCCACAGCCATGGATTTCATCAGTGCCCAGGCCTTGGCTACCCTTTATCCACCCAAAAGTAACTTAAAACATTAAATTGCACAGCTCAGCCCCAGATATCGAATTCCTGGAGGTTCGTGATGACGAGGATTGGCTTGATGTTGTTCTGGCACTTCTGCTCAGAGCACAAAGCACCTAATTTGGGATTAGTCAGGACATGGTGGGGGCACAGAGAAGGCTCCCAGTTTCCAGGACACTCACATGCATCCTGGAAAGCCCAGGAAAGGGCCAGGCTCCTGGGAGTGGGTTTGGTGCAGCTTTCCCTGCAGCCCAGAGGGGCTGTGGCTGTGGCAGTGGCTGCACATTGGGTAATTGCGTGTGCAAATCAGCCTCTTACACAGGCAATTACCCCCCTGGTGCTCGCTCAGGGTGCCCAGGCAGCACAGAGGGCACTGCTGCCACGTCCAACGTGCTGCTCCTCGGGTCAGAGGGCTCAGCAGAGGCAGAGGGCATGAAAAAGCAAACTCATCCTGCCTCCCTGTCAGTTTTGTTTTTAAGGGACGAAGAGGCTAATACATGGGGGAAGAACAGCCTTTGCAGTGGGAGGCTGCAGCAGGGGCTCCTGTAGGCAGTCCCACACCAGCTCTTTTTTCCCTGTGTCTGAACCAGGGAGCTGAAACAGCCCCTTGATCAGCTCTGCACAGATAAAATGCCCTTCAGAGGAGCCCTGCCTGCCTGTGGAGTGATCTGGCGCTGTGGGGTGAAGGCCACATGCTGGAAGCTTCACCCAGAGCACCCAGCAGGAATCTTGCTCTGGCTGCTGCAGCCATGGGACCACAGCTCCCCACAGAGACCCGTCTGCCACCATAGCCCTCATTCCAGCCTCTGAGCTAAAGGGCTTTTCGGGCCCCATCCACATTTAGATGGAGCAGGGATGGAGTGGGGGCTGCGGCATCCCTTTCTCTCCTGTCACCTCTGAACACAACAGGGCTTCCTGCAGCCTGTTTCATCCCTGAAATTCAGCGCTCAAAACCAGGAGGGAGAAAGACATCCTTAAAGGTTGTTTATGAAGGCTTCAGTGGAGCTTACTGTTTAATACAGCCTTCAACAGAGGGAGAAAAAATCATAACAAACACTAGAAATGTTCAGGAAGCAAAGAGAGAAAGAAGTGGTGTCTGTTCCTGAATAAAGCAGCCTGCCAACCACCTCCAGCCCCAGCTCCTCTTCAATTGCAAGCAAAATATTCCAGAAGTGTTTAACTTTCCTACAAAGTCTTTGAAGAGGCTCGTTACCATTACAATGAGCAAAGCACAAACAGGACTCCTCAGTCTTGGCCAAACAACTGACTGAGCCCGGAGTAACCACAGACCTACACAGCTCAGACAGGGGATGATGCACAGCCCTGCTCGGTGGGGAGCAGAACGTGGGCACAGGAAGGCAGAGAGGAACCCCGTGAGCTCTCACAGCTCCAAATTATCCCCTGGTGTAGAGCTCTCTCACGGGAAAACAATAAACCATCAGGGATTTTTGTTGTTTTGGGGTTAGAATCATAGCATAGAATCATAAAATCTCCTGAGCTGGAAGGGAACCACAAAGATCAAAGCCTAGCTCCTGGCCCTGCACAGGATAACTCCAAAATCGCACCATGGGGCTTTTTGATGAGGATGGCTTAAAGCCCATTTCAATTTACACGGATGCAGAGGTTCATGGAAGTCCTTATCTGAACAAAGCCAGAACAAGCTGTTGTCCTGCAGGCTGCTGGGACTGCAGCAACGTGTAGGGCTAGGGCTGGCTTCAGCTGAGCAGAAGGGAGATCTCAGGCTGTGGCTACTCTCTTCCCATGGACTGAGCAGAGAAGATGTCCCCGTGCCCTGCCAGGAAGACAGTGGATGCTGGGTCCTGCAGTGGCCAGGGAGACACCAAGTCAGAGCACATGTCCCTCCCACAGCTCTGGCTCACCAGCCCAAGCCTCAGTCAGCATTAAACTGAAACCACTTCTGCATATTTTGGGATGTAAACAAGCATCCATCCTCAATACATCTCTGTCTTACACTGGGAGAGGTCGAAATCATATTGAATCATATTTAGAGGGCAAGAGCTGCTTGTAATGCCTGTTAACCTTGAAAGTGTTCCCTCATAAGCAAACTCCCCAAATCCCCTCCTCTAAAAGTAATGCAATGTAATTATGCCATTCATCACTTTTTTTTCCATCTCCTTTTCCCCCCACAGAACTCCATAACCTACAGCCAGAGCCGTGTTTGCCTAAGCAGACTTTTGATAATACAGCACTATTCTCATCTCCAGCAAGTTTTACTGTAATTACAGAGATGTGTTGCAGACATTACACACTCTACAATTAGCACTAATTGCATTACATTGTCACAAAGAAGTCATTTACTCTCTATGAGTTCACGAGATTGGTCTGGACAGTTTAACAGAGCTGAGAAGCACTTAATGGCATCCCACGGAAGTGGCCAGCAGGAGCAAGGACAGCACTCAAGAGGCTCTCCCAGCCCTCCAAGAGGCAGATTTGGGGCAAAAATGCACAAAAAGGCTTCCCCACAATGATAACCTCTGTCAGGTCTAGAAAGTTCTCAAAGAATGGGCAAGATGAAATGCTACAAGTTTGGGGTTTTTTTGGGGGGGAGGTGGTGTGGGTTGAAGCCTGTTCTAAACTGGTGGTGGCTGGGAAGGATTTCTATGGATGCTGTGCCTGTGGGAGTGTACAGCCCCAGTAGGACATGCTTTCCCCACCTGACGCCCCACAGACACAGCTTGCTGCTTCTCCTCTCCCCTGACATCACTTTCTGCAGCCCACAGGAAGGGAAGTGGCAGGGAAGGCAGGAGGGCAGGAGCTCAGGGTCCTGCTGGGTACCGGGGAGCTCACACTCTGCTGCTGCTTTCTTCCTCCCATGTCTTGCACACAAAAGGCAGAGAAAAAATGTGAAGGCAAAACCAAAGTTGCTCCACTGTGGTCACCAGGACCACATGGAAACCTCAGTCTCCTCCCCTGGCATTTCACTGAGGAACCTGGTTGAGGCCCTTATGTGAGACCTCCATAAAAATGTGACTCACTTTATCTGGTACCTAAGCAAACCCAGCTAGGTTTTCAGGATTGCCCTGGCACACACCCTCCAGGGCCCCAGTTTGGCTCTGGCCTCTTTCCTGACACCTGCTCAGATGGAGGATTCCTCCACGCAGAGTTCAGCTCATCCCTTGCTCCTGTGCTCTGCTGTGAGCACCATGGGCTGGGTGCTCACTGGGGTCATTTGCCCTGTCTGGGAACCAAATAGCTGCACCTGAGGAACTTCCCTCTGTCTGGTTGGGATTTGACCCTGCAGCACTTTTATCCCTTATCCCTTACAGTGTTTTTTACCTGTACCTTAGCTCTACTAAGGGCTTGAATCCCTTGTTTTTTTCTCTGCTACAGCAGTGGCCCATTCCTGCAGCCCCTTTGGTTTCCCTGGCACTCAGCAGGCCCTCCAGGATTGCAGCAATGCTCTGAGCAGGATGAAGCACTCCAGGATGGATGGGCTAGGACTGGAGGAGAGCACAAGGGCACAAAAGGGAGCAGAGAAAGCCAGCGCTGGGGGAGGAGAGGCTGTTTTGTATTTAAATCCAGTTCGATCCTTTGCCAGCTGAATTGGTTTTGACAGGACCCAGATGGGAACAGTTCATGCACATGAAGGAAAGAGCCATCACTCAGTGAGAGGCAAAGCTGACCTGGTAGAAGGCACGAGAGGGTCAGGCTGCCACGCTGTAAAAAACCTCTGCAGCAAAAAAAAGTCTCTGCATGTCAGGAATGGGGGAGCAGCTGCTGCAGGGGGGGATCTGTGCTGTGATATGGCTCTGCCCAGGAAGGAGATAACCCTCACACACCCAAACACCTGGCCAGGTGCAGTAGGTGTGCAGAGATTTCTTTGCTTAAGCAAAGAGAAGTGATATTTTGGCATGGGAATAAGGATGGTCCCTGCTGGTGTCCCTCTAGAGGGAGGTCCCATCATGATGGGGCCCTCACAGAAGCACATCAGGGATGAGTCTGGCTCCAAAGGCTTTGCAAGATCAACAGGCAAAGGCAGGACCAGGCTGGGAGGGGAAGGTGGCAGCACCCCAGGACAGTGGAGCTGGGAACAGCCCAGCATCTGTGACCATGCTTCTCCAAATGGGATGTCTGGCCTTGCTTGGGTTAGGCTCTTCATCACAATTAATTCCAGTGTAAGACATAACAAACCAGAAGAAATAAAGGTGGCTTAGCAAGCTCCAGCCCTTGGATGTGCTGCTGGTGCCTACAACCCTCCTAGACCTCATTGGACCTGTGGTCCCCTCTTGTCCAACGTCCCATCGCTGCTGTCCCTAACACTGTTCAGACATTTCAGGAGGAAACCTTGAGCCTTCTCCTAAACTGTGGGAGGCTGTGGCCTCCTGCAGAAGACAGGTTTATGGGGACAATTACAGCTCCTGGGTCTGACTGCATCTTTTCACCTCTGCAGCAACAAATTTTTCAAGCTAAGGATGCACTGGGAGACCTGGCACCTCCATTTTACTTCTTCCAGCTGACTGGCAGAGGTGTGGGCCACGTCCCTGTGAGGCCAGCAGTGGACCATAAGCAAAACTCATCAAGGGGTTGCCCCTTCTTGGGCCACACCAAACACATGCCAGGTCTGGGAGGGGCCTCTGCTTCTTTCCAAGAAAATCTAGTAAATTCCATCCCTAGCTCTATCAAAAGAGGAAAAAACCCACTGTTTTCCCAAAGGTCTTGGGGCTCTTGAGGCCGGGAGGGGAGGCGAGGGCCAGCAAGAGATTCGTGTGTCAAAGAAACTCAGCTCACTGGCCAGTGGCCAAGGACTTTTCATCTGGGTTTCCAGCCTCCTCCAGGAGACTCTCGGGTGCTGGAAGAGCCTTTAATTCAAACCAGGTGCCTCTGAAAGGAAAACACTCAGAAAGGCAAACTTGGTCGCTTTCCCTCAAGAAAAAAAACGGTATATATATAATGAGGGCAGTTGTGCATGTTTCAGTGAATGATCCTTCCTGGCACAGCCCACTCCAGCCATGGAAACTGAAACCTCTGGTGGGCTGGAGGGAGGAGAGCCGAGCCCAGCACCCAGCGAGGAGCCCCAGGGCACGGGCTGGTCAAAATCCACCACAAACAACTTTTGTCACCGTGCCCTGCTCTCTCTGTGAGCTGAGCATCAGCTCTCCCTCAAGCTGCTGAGAGCACCAGAGGGGCGGCTGCAGCTCGGGAGTGATCCCTGCTGGGAGGCTGAGATGGACAGCACGGACAGCACCGACACCCAGCCAGCCCCCAGCCTTCACTGCTGCAAACCAGCCGCTCCCCCAAATCCAGTGCTCGCCAAGCAGAGCCATAAATAACACCAGAGAGACTCGGGAAGAAGGGGACCTGCCTCCCCAGCCTTACCCTGCAATGACGATGAAGAAGTCCAGGCGGTTCCACGTGTCTCCCAGGTAGCATTTCTTCCCAAAAATCCCCAGCGCGATCATTTTGACGATCATTTCCACAGCGAAGAAGGCAAAGATGAAGTCGTCAAAGCTCTGCAAAAGAAAGGAAGGGAAGAGGGATGCTCCTGCACACCTGCACAAGGGAGGGAATTAGAAGACCTGAGTCCAGCAAGGTCTCCTCTCGCACCACTAAAAGCCAAATCCATGGGAAGAAGCTGTGCTGAAAGCAGCCCTGTGTCCTCCCCAGCCCAGATGGCCCAACAGCACCCACAGCGCCAGGATAATGGGTAATGAGACAGGTATAATGGGACAAGTACATTTTGGCCTCTGCTTTCACTATCCCCTAGATGGTTGGCCTCCCCAAGCACTCCAAGAAAGGCTTGGCTAGGCTGGGGCTGGCACAGCCTGGCAGGGGTTTTGCCTGACAGAACGGTGTGTTCTCATCCGAGCACCAAAACCAGGCAGACAGTGCAGGCAGGACCTGCCATCCTGGGACACCAGGCCACCATGGCTGGATCCGGCTCAGTCCTTCCCTCTCCACATCAACCTGAGGCTGCTGTAGAGCTTCCAGCAGCACTGGGGCCGTACCTGGAGGATCCTGCAGCGCGGCGAGTCGCAGGCGATGTCCTCGCAGGGGTGGAACATGCCCAGCGTCACGCAGTTGAGCAGGATCACCAGCATGCTGACCCTCTCAAACCACCTGCACACACCCGTCAAGGAGGCAATGGACACACAGGTGCATCCACAAGAAGCCACCGCTGAATTGGGAAGGTTTTCATGGCCTTTAAGGCCAGGAGCAGACCAGCTTCCCTACGTTGGGCACTGTCTGGGTTTGCATGTTTGGATACCTGCACGTGTTCTCCCCATGCTGCCATCAGTGGCTACAGCTGATGTGAAAACCACTCTAAAATGGAAGTTGCATGGCAAGAGCGCTGAGTGCTCATGTGACGGATTAAAACATTAAATTAAATCAGCAATATCAACTTTTAGAAAAAAACTAAAAAACCCTGCACCATTAATTTCCTCTCCTGGCGTTTTACGGAAAAGCACTTTAACAACATTACAATTTCTATTAACCATGTCCCAGCTTATCCCAGGAGCGCTTCCCTGAAGCCACTGCTTGAACTTTCATTCCCATTCCAAATTAAGACCGCCAGAACCATTAATGAACCACCTAAAAGCCTTTAAGTGAGGGCCAGCAGAGCCCATTCCCTACCCTGCCTCCTGCCTCTCAGAGCAATTTTTAAAGAGCTGAGCTGCTGGGACAGATGTTGGACACACTTTTGGGGCAGAATAAAGTGTGCTACTGCAGCACATCCCCATAGGGATGGTTCAAACCTGGTACCCAGTTCCTGCATCCTTCTGGGGGCATTTCCAGGCTGCCTGGAGCACAGAGATGGGAAATCCAGGCACTGGTCCAATGCGGTGCTGGGGTTATCTTCCAGCCTAGCACGAAAAACACCCTCTCGATTGCCAGAACCCACAGGCAGCAGGGCCATGCTCCTGCCTGGGTGCCAGCAGCAGCTTCCATGCTCCAGGAAAATAAGCGTGGCCCTTGTCAGACGAGAGTTTTCACTGCAACACGGCAGCGGGTGGTGTTGGGGAGCCCGTGCTGTAGTGTTGTCTGCCTGGGGAAGGGGAAGGTGAGGATGAATCAGCAGGTGCCTCCCTACCGGGCACGCGGGGCTGGGGCTGGCAGTTCCCTCCACCCATCCCGGGCAAATTCCTGGAAAGCCACATGGGGCTGAGTCACAGTTTGGTCGTCGGCAATCTGGATCTTTTAATCTGGAGAAATGTTTACAGGATATCAGGATAGACATTCCAGCTGTCAGGCTGGGGCTATGGGCTGGAATATTTAGCCTAAATACAGTCCTTTGGGGGCAGACGTGGAGGGCAGCCAGAGGAGGGGGCAGCTACTGAAGGGAATCCCCAACTTGGGGGGCTGGGAAGATCCCCCAGCAGAACCAGCGGTGCCCAGAGCTCTGCCAGCAAGGAACTGCAAAGCCCTTGGGAACATAAAGAATTAAAAAACACCCTGTAAGATCCCAAAGGGGTGACAGAAGGAATGTCACCTGCATGGGCTGAGCAAGACATGCAGCAGAGAAGTGCGAAGGTCCCAGGGCAGCCAGGTTGGTTGGGTCAAAACCTGCAGAGACAGATGGACACCTCCCCAGACAGGCAGAGATCCATTCAAATTCCTCTGTGGCAGTGGACAGGAGCTTTCACTGGACATGGATCTCCTCCACACACTCCATCCCAGCTGGGGATGCTTTTGCCCCAGTGGGCAGCTGCTGGTGCTGGCTGGGGACTGCAAACTCCTGGACAAGAGGAGATGGGCCCACGACCATGGTGGGCATCAGCCTGGAGCCCCTCTGATCTCATCTGCTCCCTGTCCAAGACCCAGCACAGCCCTAACGCTCACCCAGGGCAGCTGAGCAGAGCCAAGCCCACCACAGCCCCTCATCACAGAGGGATGAGCAAGGGCTGAAATGGAAGAGCACAGGATGGCACCAAAGACACTCTCCCTGTCCTTCCCTGGTACACCACAGTCTGCAAAGCCTCAGGTGTCCCTCAATACTCATCAGAGTGCTGGTACTGGCACCAGGGACTGACTGCAAGGGGAGGGAGGCCAGGAGAGTGCAGCCCCCCGAGATGCCACAACCTGCCACACACAGGGCACCAGCTGTGGCCAGCAGGGAGATTTGGGGACCAGCATCACATCTGTACCCCTAAGAGGGTCCCCGTGGTGCAGCCAGCAGCCCCCAGCTGCCCAAAGACATGCTGCCCTGGGCCAGCACTCCCATCTTGGCACAGCCATGGCCTCCCCCATGCTGCCCACCATGGCAATGGTGAATGCTCTCCCATCCTATCCTGCCCTCCCCACACCCCAGCTCCTCTTGCAGGAACAAACATCTGCAGGCAGGAAAACAGCCTGGAGAGGGAGGGGGACCCAGGGAGCAGGAGGGGTGTTTATTTGCTGACAGCAGAGGCTTTTTCCCAAATTTAACTGCAGACCCACTTATCAGCACATCGCTCCCTGGAGCACATACATTTCAGTCCAATATAACACCTCACCCTGATTAAATATTCCCGGGACAGGCACCCCAGCAGTGCCGAGGGCAGTATGTTAATGTGCAGCTGATAGATCAGAAGGTTGGGGGGGGGGGGGGTGTTATTTTTTTTTCCCCTCTTTTTTTTTCCAGCTGAATGAAACTTCAAGCTCTTTCTTCTGCTAATGGGATTTTCAGAGACACACAAAGTGCTGCTGGCTATGGCTTTGTACCGACCCTCCTTTGAGCCGAGAGGCTGACAAAGGGAAACTCTTCAATTAGCAAAAGCAGAAGGTGCCTTTTTGAATGCCTCTCACTGCTGCAGTGCAGGCAGGGAAGGGGCAAAGGGGCTCTGGGGAAGCACCAGAGACAGTGGTGGTCCCTGGCCAACAGTTCAGGTGAGGAGAATACTTGAAGGGAGGAGCAGAGGTGGCACTGCCACCACCCCAGTGTCGAGCTGAGCCCACAGCCCTCACTGCATGAGATAAATATTTGCTGGGAGCAGAGCTGGCCCTCAGGGTCCTGCCCCCTCCTCACGCCAAGCAGGGCTGATATTTAAAAGAAAAAGGATTAATAATGGGGTTCATGCCCACACAACAGGTGATCACGCCATCCACCCCATCCCTTGAGTGTCAGAAAGTCACCACTTTTCAGGGTCACCTGCTCATCCCAGCGTATTCTTAAAAATCCACATTTTTACCATCAATGTGCTCAAGGCAGGCAGCCAAAA
Source organism: Aleadryas rufinucha (assembly GCA_013397815.1). NCBI lineage: Eukaryota > Metazoa > Chordata > Aves > Passeriformes > Aleadryas > Aleadryas rufinucha. The sequence goes on along the minus strand of VZTH01014800.1, from coordinate 70,860 downwards.
TCCTCACAGATTCTTTTCAACTGAAAAAAAATCTGTTTCTGCCACACAGAAAATTGCAGTAACACTTCTGTTGTAATCTGACTCTTAAAATTCATAAGATGAAGAGAACAAAAGAAAAAAAGAAGAAAAATGTCCAGAAGCCACTCATTTGTTCCAAAAGGAGCCCTTTCACAGAGCAAGAGCCCTCAGCCCCTTCCCACCACCGGCGCTCCCGGTGCCACCTGCCCGCGCTCACAGCACCTGACCTTTCATAATTAAGAGGCAAGAGCCCCAGATTCAATTAGCCAGCGCTACCCAGCCTAATATAATTAAAAGAGAAAGATATTGCATTACGCTCGCTATGATTTGGTTGCAGGAGTTTGGATCAAATTCGCCGGCGAGTGAATTAAATCGGGAGCTGCTGCCCGGGGGCAGCGGGAACCAGGTGAGATGCTCTGTCCAGCTGCATCCCACGCTCCCTCCCAGGAGCCAGAGCACTTGCACTGCTCCTGGTGGGCTCTTTGGCTTGGGGGTGGGGAGAGCAGGCACCTCTGTGCCCCAGAGATGGGGTCCATTTCCGTGGGGGAAGTGCCATGGACCAAGCTGAGTACTGAGGGGAGCGTTTGGTGATGATCTGCAGGGACACACACTCTTCTATGGGATCAATATTTACTTTGTCCCTTGATGCTTCGCTGCTCCCAGGTAGCTTCCATCATCCCCCCTCTCCTCCTTCCCTGCATCCCTCTCTCTCCTTCCCTGAACCCTCCTCCCACTCTCTGGCAGAGCAGCAGCTCCGAGGAAACGTGCTGCCTGTCCTGCCATTGCTGGGAGGTGGGGGGGGACAGGGTGGGACAGGGTGGGACAGGGTGGGACAAGGTGGGACAGGGTGGGACAGGGTGGGACAGCCCAGCACACCCACCCAGCAAGCACAGCCGGCGCGATGGGAGCAGGGCTCCGTGGGCAAGGGGAGGCAGCCCTGCGGCACCAGGGGCTGCAGGTTTGTACCACACTCAACCACAGGAATGCATCAAACCCCCTGGATCCGGCCAGGTGACACTGGGCTCTCTCTGCTGCCTGCTTTTTAGGGCAAGGAGTCGTTATTCGGACCCAGGGATCGCATCCAGGACCAAGTCCCCCGTCAGCACCCACAGCCATCACTTCTGTGCCAGGAGAAGCCTTCACTCACTGGGACGGCGGCTGGGATTTGACAAATGTGTGGAAAGCGCTGGCAAGGCCTGGAAATTTTTGTGCAAATGTGATGTGAAAATTGGGTTGAAATGACAGCCTTCCCCTGCAGTGTCACCAAGTCCCACCAGCTTAGGAGTGACACCGGGATAAGCTGCAGACGTTAATGAGAGTGGAGTTTTAGGCTTCATTCATATCATCAATTCCAGAAATAGCCCCTTTGACAGGAGCATAATGGCACTTCCAGGGCCTGGCCTTTGGGGGGGGTGGGAGGAGGCAGGGACTAAAATCCTAAAACATTAATTTAGGCCGTTTGCAAGGGAAGTTAAAAGTCCTCAGAATTAATCTGCCTCACAGATGGAAATAATAACCCCTTCCCAACTTTGCCTCTGACTGCACCAGGCCAACAGGAAAAGGCTCTTCATGTCATGCCCAGTTAAAGGTTATAGGATTCCTATCACAATCCTGGACATTTAATGAGATTTACTTTTTTTCCCTACAACATTCCTTCGAAAGCAAGACCAGCCTCTGTATTTTGCTTTTAGCATTTGCAGGAAGCATTTCCACCTCGGTGGATGCAGCAATGCTAGAGGTGCTCTCAAAGTATCCCTACCCAGTGAATCCACTTCCCTGACCTGCAGCCGAGCACTGGCAGGGATCTGCCCCCAGTGTCATTGTAAATTGGTCTCTACTCCACAGCTTTGCCCTCTCAGATGCTTTTCCAGGCCTGGTCCCTCCTGTCCCTCTGAGGGACACGAGCACAGGATGAAGCAGGGAAGATGCTGCAGGTTTACAGCCCTTCCTGCAGCGTCACAGCACCACAGCAGCAGCAGAGCTGCTTTTCCCTGGCAGGATGGAAAAGCCGCTGCAGGCACAGCACGCTCATGGCACACGTGTGATGGAGCACTTGCCTCCTGCCCTGCAGCCCACAGGGATTTGTGCCAGGCCAGTCCCATCGCCAGGGCATTCCTGGAAAGCAAAGCTGAGAGGCTCCTCCAGTGGGGCTGCACAAAGGGGTTTAAAAATTCAAGCACTGCTCAGAGAGTGTTTCCATTTCCACCAACGTCTGCCCTATCCTGGGTCACCGCAGCTGGCAGGCTGAGGACACACTGCCAGGAGCTGGCATGACCCCACTGAGCCTGGCATATCCCCATCCACAGGCTCTGAGCCGGGAAAAAACCAGGCAGGAGCATCCCTGCCTCGTCACTGCTCTGCAGCTCTTCAAAACCGCTTCCCTCCCAGCGCAGACAGACCCAGGAGGTTCTTTTAATTCATGCAGCTTCACAATTAAACCTGAGAAACCAAAACAGGGCAATTATTCATGGCAGTGTTTTTGGAAATGTCATCTCTAAATCATTTTGGCTTGCAGATGTTCAAAGGGATGCGCCGCTGGCTGCTTCCCTCTGCCAGGAAAGGCAGCACTCTGCTCCCATCCCGGCAGGACCACGGAGTCCCCAATGGCCCAGTAACACGTAACAGCAACTGTAAAGCCTGAAAGTGGAGGAAAAGGGGGATTTCAGGGAGCAATCATCTTATCATTCTTCTCCCAAGGACTCAGAATCCGCACTGTCAGCTGCAGGCAGAGATGCTCTCCTCTGCCTGTGAGATGCAGCCACCTCTGAAGGGAGAGGTAGGATTTGCTCAGCAGTGTGGAGGAGCCCTGTTCAGCCACCCAGGTGATGAGGCAAAGAACGATGGCATATTTAGTGGAGATGAAGAGTGACCAAAAAAGGTTGTTTGGTCAAAAAAAAAAAAAATTGAAACCCAGTTGTGGCTCTTATTTGTCTTACTGTTTCGGAATTGTTTCCTCGTAACCTTTTAGATTTCTACTCGAAGGGTTTTTTCACAGCAACGAAAAGGGTTTAAAATCTTATTGCTTAAAGAGAGAAAAAAAAAGAAGATAAAAAAATCCTGCAAGCTGAGTGACTTGCATAATCTCCAAACTTCAGGAGCTGGAGCTTTTAAGAAAAGCCCTACATACCGCTTGCAATTAACTCCTGAGCTGGGAGGGCTTGGCTGCTGGCAGCCTGGCCCTGGGACCAGCATCTGCAAGGATGGGTGCTTTAATAAAATAAATATCATATTAAATAATATAAAGTAATAAAAAGTCAAGCAAGAGCACTTTAGGCTGAATTTACTTTGGCTTCTCACCCCAGTCCTTCCCTCCTCCTCACGCCGGTTTCAGCACCAAGAGCAGTGACCAGAAGAAATGAACGGGTGCAAAGGGTCAGTGCATGGCCCCAGCCCTGGTCCAGCAAGATGGGTCAGGTGGGAGCCCCATGGAGCTCCCCAGACCTTTCACCAGCCAGTGCCATGTGCTGGGACCCCAACTCCCACTGCTCTGCATCCCCTGGAGGGAAGAGCAGAAGAGAACAAGGTGAAGCCTCGCTCACCCAAACCGAGCTCTGCAGAAGCTTCAACTTCCCCCAGACTCCTCCTCCCAACAGTTTGGCGGTCAAAGCTGACATTTGGGTGGGACAGGGTCTCCAGGGACAGGCTCTCCTCCCATTCACCCCACCAGAGCGGGGCTGCAGAGGTGGGAGCGTGTCCCCATCCTCTCCCCAGACCGGTCCCTCCCAGCTCCTGGCTCAGCCTCCACACCAGCCATCACCTCCCGTGACAGAGCCAGGGGATGGGCTCCCTCCCAGCAGCTCACACGTGGCATTAACAAAGATGTTGTCACGAACAGTAAAATCCTTCCTAATGGCCAGGTCTTCCACAGGGAGACCGGGGCTAGCAGTTAAAATACTCTCAATATGCCAAAGCCATTGCTGAGGCTCAATAACTTATTTAAGACCTTTTCTCCCACCGTGGCTTACAAAGTGCACAGTGCATGGACACTAAACCCCCAGATATATATATTTAAACTCCCTCACTGTAAATTGTCCCTTAATAGCACCTGCCCCTGAAGCTCAGCAGTGCCAGTTGCTCTCCAGGACACATCCACGACACCCAGCAGTGCCACCCCCTCACAATGCACAGCCCCAGCCACGCTCCAGGATGGAGGAAAATCCACAGAAACCCAGGGAAATGCTGCAGCACGGGCAGATGCATCCTCCCCTGCTGCTCACACAGAGCAGCACCTCGTGCAGAGCTGCCACAGGCACCTCTTCCTCACTAAGGGACTCCGGATATTTGGGATACTATTAAGTTTCTGCCATCCCTGATTCTGCTTGCTGCTACACTCAAAGACAAAAACTGTTATGCAAGGCTGCCTAAACAAGTTGCAGTGAAATCTTTGTAACATCCTACACCGACACATAGTTGGGATATGTCACATATTTGTCTTATTTTGTTCCTTCTTTGTCCTTTTTTTAGTCTCCTACTTTTTCCCCCTTGGAAGTACGCTGGTTCCCATAGAAACAGTGATGTTATGGGTATGGACAGAGCTCCAGTGACGTCCACAAGTTCAGTATAAAAGCAGATTTATGTAACAGTTGGTGAAACGAAGGAAATTGAAGGGATGGCTCTGCATGGCCACACGTGTGGCATCAGGACTGCTGTGCCAAGGAGGTTGTGCTGGTCAGGCAAGTTCACACTGGAGTAGGAAAGAATGACAGGACAGGGAGGAGGAGTTCCCAGACTCGTGGAAAGAAGGATGAGGATAAAACTAGTCCTAAGCATATATACCTACATAAATTTTTTATCTATGTTTATTTATTTATATTTTAATATTGATGTATTTCCTTGAAGAGCATCTCCCACCCTCTGCTGCTGGAGCAGAGGGTAGATGAGATCCAGGGTACTGACCCTGGGAACAGAAACTCTCCTGCCTGCACTCACTGGGAGCTGCAGGAGCACGGCCTGGTCCTTGCTGCTGCCCCAGCCCCAGGATCCAGGCAGGAGCTGACAGTGCCTGGCTCCATGGCCAGGGAAGGAGATCCCCTCTGAGCCAGACCTGCCTGAATTGGGAAGGGGAGCATCGTCAGGAGGCTCCTGCAGGCTTCAAAGCCTGAGCAAATCAGGCACATTTCCTCTTTTTTGCAAACCTGTGATTTAAATCCCTTCCTAGGGCAACGCACAGATGGAGGGGATGTCTCTCCTCCTCCTCCTCCTCCACCATCAGTCCCCAAGGAAGAAGCCTGAACAGCTTCCAAAATGAGGCATTGCCATGCCCAGAGACGTGCCACCTTGAACCCCCGCTTCCCGCAGAGGCTTGGCTGGCAGGCACCACACTGCACGGAGCCAAAACCTCCAAAAATCAATGTATTAATAAAGCCAGGGAAGCGACAGGCTGATTACAGTCCCACTGCATCCCAGGGACATGCTGGGGAGAACAAGCCTGTGCTAATTGTCCTGGCAGCTCCTCTGCTTCCCTTACGATCCCTGACGAGCTCGCTCTCGGCTCCCACCAACACTGGGTTAACCCTCCTTGGCCAGGAAAACTCTGTGCCCATCCCTGCAAAGCCAAAATATTCCTTGTGGAGCCAAAATATTCACTGTGAAGATCAGCACGCTGCCTGTCACAGGTGAAACAGGTTCTCTGCCTCACTCCACAGACCTCTACCCCGGGGACCACTCTCCCCCCTGCCAGCCACATCCCACTGGAGGATGCAGCCCCCTGAGCCCCCCAAACTCCCATGTGAGCTCAAACCCAATCCCAGCCTATTAAATACACTCAAGGCAAGTGCATGAATGATTCATCCAGGGCAGGGAATGTCATCAGGAGCAGTGCAGGAGACGGGATAGCTCTGCAGGATCACCACCACCTCTGCTGATTGATCCAGCACATCTCTAATCCCCCAAACAAGTGGATGGCAGGGTGGCACCGAGTGAGGACCACAAAACCTGGTGAACACGGGGAGAGACAGCAATTACAGCTGGTCTGCATGTTCCCTGCAGCAATCCCAGCTGGATGCTGGGCAGAGGGAGAGGGAATTCCCTCTGCTGACTGAGGGCCAGAGGAAACCTCAGAGGAAGAGCTGTTGGTGAGCAAGCTAAACAAACAACCCCATTTCCATCACAGACACATGGCTCAGGCCTTCCACTCAGCCCATTCCCATCCATCCACAGACACTGGGCAAGGGATGCTCATGGGCAGAATGTGAGAGACAGGCAAATGACAGCATGGGGCAGGAACCCTGGAGAGAACCCTCCAGAGAGGCAGAGTGTGCACCGTGAAGCACAGCACAGCCCTCACCAGCAGACCCCACACTGCCAGACCCACAGAGTCATCACCAAGATGTCCCAAAAGGCAAACAGGCATGGGGACATTCCACAGCATCTTCCATCCACTCTCCTTCACCAAGCAGGGAAATGTGTCCATTGCACTGAGGCAAACACCTTCCACGGCCCCTAGAGAAGCTCAGGCTCTGGGGTTTGTCCTTTTGCACTCCCCAAATGGGCAGTGTGGGGCTTGGGGGAGGAAAAAGGGAGACAGGAGGAGAGGCAGAGTCCTGGCTGCAGTGGCTCCAAGAGTAGCCAAAAGCATCCAGCTCTTGGCCACATCTGCTGCAGCTGTGCCCTTCGTGTCCCCAGCACAGTATTTTGATTGCAAAAGGGTACAAGCTCAAAGTCCCTGAGGAAACCTGGCCAAGCCTCACAAAAAGCTCAGAGGACAAATCCAAGGACAAATCCAGGGATCATTTTAACCCTTTGGAACAAGCCAGGGCAGAAGGGCCCCTTATCATCACTTCTGAAGGGTCCAAATGGCTTAAAGCAGAATTGGGGGACACAGACCCCATGTCCCCCCCCACACCTTCTCCCTTCCCCTTCACTGCTGCCCTGACCAGGGGACACTGGCCAGGGGGGGTCCCCAGGAGCTCCTGAGGGCAGTGCCTGACTTGCTGTGATTGGAAGGGTAGCTGAGGGAGAGCCTCCTTTGAGGAAACCCTTCCCTGGGAGCTGTGCCTGACCACGGGAGAACCAAACCCTTCCCACTTACTGGTTGGCATTAGCCAGTGCTGGGCACAACTTTCCATTGAGAGTGTTGCTGGAGAAATACAGCTTTGGGGCGACTCAAACCACCCACCAATTTTTGTGTATGTTTTCTTACCCGGCTGCAAGTTGAGGGAAAAAGAATATTAAAGAAATTATGTTTACAAAGTCTGAACATGATGATGATTTTCCAAATGGCCTGCTAAAGTGTTTCATTTAGAAACTGAGCCAATGTTTCCTTCCTGAAAAAAAAAAAATCAATGTAAAATACAATATTTTGTTGCAGGTTAAGTACTAATTAGACTGGAACCATCTTACACACTTTGGGTTTTGAAGTCTACGATCGATACAAATAAGAAAAATAGCAGTTTTCAGCGAAAGCAACACAGAGCTTTCACAATGGGGATGAGTGGCGAGGAGGTCATTCTGCAGGTGGGGAAATGGAGGCCAAGGCCACCCCAGTCCACAATCCCTGCCTTTTTCCCTGCATGGGAGAGGCTGCAGGCAGTCCGTGGCTGCACTGGGAGATGCTGGTGCACCTGACTCAGTTTTTGAGGTGTCTACAAGGAACATTCATCTGTGGGAATGGAAACATCCTGACACCACATCAAAATCCCACAGTGACTAAAATCCATCCCTGGCTTATGTGGAACGACCAGGAGCAGGAGGCTGCTCTCCCCAGGGCTGAGCCACCGTGGGCAGCAGGAGCTGGAGCAGGCTGGGGGGCTCAGCAGGGCTGGGTGTTTGGGCTAATTGAACCCTGCAGGCAAATCCATGGCAGGAACTCATGGATTAGCATCTCGTTGGCAAAGGAGAAGGTGGGAGGTGGTAGAGGAAGGAAGAAGCAGGAAGATTAGGGTTGGGATGGTGCTCAGTACAGGAGCCAAGCTCTGCTGGGGCACTTGCGTGGATACAGCAGGGGATGCCACCCCAAAACACCTCCCAGTCTCACACACCCACACAGCTGCAGCCAGGACAAACAGGGCAAGACCAGATTAAAAGCAGGACTCACCCCACACGCTCCAGCCCAAACCCTGGCCTGCACTCAGAGGTGATGTCCTATACATGCCACACCCCACTGCCCAAAAAAACAAAGGTAGACATGGAGAGAAGGCGTACAGCCCCAAGAAGCAGCAGGGGCTCCACTGCAGGGTTTGTGTGATGGATGTTAGATGAAATATCTCAAGTCTTAGAAAAGATGACAAAAGCAGCTATAAGTTAAGGTGCATCCTATGGAATCTGCTTGCAGGGATGGCACTGCCCCTGGTTTCTTGTCCCCAGGCAAGGACAGTGTCCAGAGAGGGACACAGAGTCAACCGTGTCCTCTCCTCCTGTAATTCCCTCCTGGCAACCTGCTTGCTGCTAGTGGTAGCCCAGTTTGTTCTCCATGTGATCCTGGCATTCCCAGGGGAAACAGACCAGCCAGGTCTCCCCTCCAGGCAAGGGAAGCCAAGGAGGAGGAGGAGGAGGTGGAGGCCTGGCTGGCAGCAGGGGCAGTTTCCCACCTTCCCAGCAGGCAAGACACAGGCAGCGCTCCAGAGCTTCCCGGGGGTTTGGGGCATGGCACCAGTTTGGTGCTCTCAGCTCCGTGACAGCGCGTTGACATCTCCTTGCCAAGATGGGAAGTGTGAACAGACAGGGAGTGGGGTGAGCACAGGGCTGGCTGCCCGGGGCGGCAGGAAAGGGGACAAGAAGGGACATGGCACCAGGGATGCTCATCCTGCTCCCAGCATTTGAAGATCTCTCTGGGTATCCCAAGGTGCTGCCACCACAGCGAGGGGGCTTTTCTTACCAAGGATCAGATAGACAAGCTTGCCAGGGTGCAGGGATATGCACCCATGTGGGGAGAACCCACAGGGCTGAGGGGTGCAGGAGACTCTCAGGGAGAACCATTCCAGTTCTGCCAGCCTGCAGTGGCACTGGCAGGGATCTGGCCAGTGCCCTCCTGCTGGCATGACTCAAGTGGGAATTTATTAAACACAAAACACCCTATTTAATTAGCGTCAGGCTTCAACAGCAGCTGACAATAGCCAGGGAGTTCAGTGAGAGGATGGCACGTCATCTGTAATGCCTTGAAGGGGCTCTGGCAGCAGCCAGGGACCGGCTCCGACCCCTGCAGCTCCCCCTGTGCTGGCAGCACTGACAGTGCGGTGTCACAGAGTCAAACCTCTACAAAGGGAGAGCAGCGACTGAGCCACTGCCACCTCCTAGAGCCTGTCACCTGTGTCAAAACCTGGCATTTAAAATGGATTTATTCCATTCATTCATTCCTCCATGATAAGCCCCAGAGCCTGCTGGGTGCCCACTGCCCTGGGAGCTGCTTGGTGTTGGAGAGAAATCAGATAGAGAGACCGTGGCAGCTGCAGAGGCTCCATTTCCACATCCCTTCCACAGCTCATCTTTACTGAGATAGCTGGGAACAAGGTTGGTTTGAGCACATTTGGGTGGAAATTGTCACTTTGGGGGTCTTTATCCTTCCATGACCCCTGCCAAGGGGGACTGGGCACCTTCGGTGCAGATGTCCTGACCCTCACAATCAGCAACTGCTGGGCTGAGACAGAGGTGAGAAAGATTCTTGGCACTCAGCCACCAGTAAGAAGCAATTCATCCTTTCCTCTCCAAAACCTTTACTAGACCCTGCTCCTGCAGCTGGATCTGGCCCCGCACACTGCTGTGTCCTAGAACAGCCCCAGGCTGCTCTGGATAAGCCTCACTCAAGGCATTTGGTCACTTCAGGAACCTTAAACCAAATCATTTCTAATGCTTTTGATCTCCCAAAACGCTTCATGAAAAATGTACTCAGCTCCCCAGGTTCTCAGTTTCCTCCACATCATTCGAGCCTCCCTCACTTTGCCTTAGGAAAAGCAACAAGGACGACCTTTGGTATTCCGAAATACCCTTGGAGCTGTTCAGTCCCAGCCCATTCAATTGCATCCTCACTGGGAGCCCAAGGCCAGTACCACTTGCTTTGGAGCTCAGTGGGGACCAACCTACAACCAGCTAAAAGCCACAAAGAGCCCTGATACTCAGGCACTCACAGCCCAGCATGTAATTATGGGATCAAGGTGAAAAATTCTGCTCCAACCACCCACAAGGATTAGCAGGTAGGAGAGAGGACACAGCACAAAGCCAGCCCTTTGGTCTGGCACACCAGAAACACAATGGGCATTCCTAAGTCCAGGTCTGGAGTCAAACCTCAGATTTTTTTTCCTTTTTTTTTTTTATATTTTTGCCCCCCTCTCTGCATGTGACTCATCCTTAGGCGGCATCTCCAGCCAGCACACAGCTCCTGATGAGCTGCTATTGATTTACTCCATGTGCGGACAGGCTTATTGGGGAATAAGGGTGCCTTGTTCCCGTTCCAGGAACCGCGTGTCCCTGCACATGGAGTTAATTAAGAAAGAGCTCCGGGTGTAGGCAAGCCCTCCTCATGCCCCAGAACCTACCAAGGGCACNACTGGGAGCCCAAGGCCAGTACCACTTGCTTTGGAGCTCAGTGGGGACCAACCTACAACCAGCTAAAAGCCACAAAGAGCCCTGATACTCAGGCACTCACAGCCCAGCATGTAATTATGGGATCAAGGTGAAAAATTCTGCTCCAACCACCCACAAGGATTAGCAGGTAGGAGAGAGGACACAGCACAAAGCCAGCCCTTTGGTCTGGCACACCAGAAACACAATGGGCATTCCTAAGTCCAGGTCTGGAGTCAAACCTCAGATTTTTTTTCCTTTTTTTTTTTTTATATTTTTGCCCCCCTCTCTGCATGTGACTCATCCTTAGGCGGCATCTCCAGCCAGCACACAGCTCCTGATGAGCTGCTATTGATTTACTCCATGTGCGGACAGGCTTATTGGGGAATAAGGGTGCCTTGTTCCCGTTCCAGGAACCGCGTGTCCCTGCACATGGAGTTAATTAAGAAAGAGCTCCGGGTGTAGGCAAGCCCTCCTCATGCCCCAGAACCTACCAAGGGCACGCAGCCCACCCCAGCCCACCCCTGGCACCTTCCACACCCCCGCCCCAGACTCTGGGTGACGCTCTGCAGGTGTGACAGGAGTGTTGGGGTTGGGGTGACAGCCCCAGGGAAGGACCCTGCACCCCTGCCCTGCTCCCCCAGCCCAGACACAAACATGGGCTCTCCCAAAACCTTTCAAAGGGCAGCTCCTCCCAGCCAGCAGCACGCTCTGGCAGGAGGCTGTAATGGGAGCAAAGCGCTTTAAAATTTAATGTGGAACAGAAGAATTTCCACAAAATAAAAATTGCAGTTTCTCTTCCATTAATAAGATATTACAAGCCTCGCTAAAGAGGCTGCAGTCTCCAGCTCCTGCCCTTTGCTGTCCTGTCTCCCTCTCCATCACAGCCTCATCGCCCGCTCCTGCTCCCTGTGCACTTCTCACTCCTGCTCTCTGTGGTGAAAACTCTCTGGAATGGCCCAGAAAGCTCAAACTTCCCCATCTCAGCCCACTGCTGGTACCTCTCTCCAATCCCGTGTGAGGATGATTTCATCATCTGCCCTCTAATGCAAAATGGATGCTCTAATAAAGAGAAAAGCAACAAAGAAGCTGAAAATAAAGCCATCAAGCACGGGACCAGTGCATGTTTGTCTCCTTTCTAATCCCATTATTGCTTTGAAACGAGCTCTAGATATTAGTGCTCCTTCATTAACAGCTGCTCCGGTTTCCCTCTGAACCCCGGAGACTGGACCCTAATGAATTTTGCAGCCAGAAAAAGTGTTTTTTAACCACAACAACAGCAACACGGACAGAAACTCAGATCAGAGCATCTCGCAGTGCTAATATTTATCTTTTCTCTAAGCCTGAGAGGAGACAAGATATTTTGGCTGTGGAGAGGAGGTGCAGAAGAAGCATGTGCATGTATGGAGCCGAGTGGGACATGGATGCTTTCAGGCACAATCCATTTACACCTCATAAAATTCTCATTGCTTTTGCCTGGAACAGGCACAGTGACCGCACCAGCCCACACTAAAAGTGCCAGAATATTCCGCAGCGGGCGCCGGAATGCCGCTGTCCCGGCACAGCTCAGGTCCGGGGATGCTCAGGAGAGAAGCACGTGCTTGCAACGTGGGATATCAAATGCCTCATTTTATTTAGTGTAGGAGATTTTGAGGGAGATTTTGATCTTCTCTGCAACACTGCAAAGTGCAACCAAATGGATTCCCTCAGGACCCTGTCCTTCCTTGTGTCCCGGTACAGGGCAGCGCTCTCAGATGTCCCTGCTCTTCTTACTGAGTGCTGAGCCAGAGAAAAGCAGCCCCGGGGCTTCTCGGGGAGTATTTTCAAGCAGCATGGCCTGGTGGAACCGCCCCAGAGCCCAGCCCCTTCCCTCAGCAGAAACACCCTGTGGGTGCTGAGGGACCCTGCTGCAGGCAGGGGATGCAAGGTTTCCCTGCTGCATCTCCATCTCTGCCGGCTGAGGCGGGGACACAGAAAGGCTCAGCACTGCATTTCCCTACAAGCACCCCGTACTGAGGGGCTGGGGGCTCCCATCACCCCCCCAGCCATTCCCAGTCCTGTGCCTGCTCCAGCACTCCTGTCTTTGGCTGTGAACTGTTGCTCTGACCGAGCTCAAAATGCTCCGGGGACAGCGAGCGCTGCCAGCAAATACATTAGTGAGAGCAAAGCAGCTGGGGGGAAGGAGATCAGCTCTGTGCATCTTGCCAGGCTGCTTTTCTCCTGCCTTCCCTCTAGGCAACTGTAAATAAGGAGAACTGAGCCGGATTAGAGGTTACTGTCCCGATCAAGGGGACTTCTGTATGTCCTAATTCATTTTCCCCTGATCTGGTCTTTCCCATCCCATCCCATCTGTGCCACAGCCACAGTTCCTCCTGCCCTCAGTGCCAGCGGGCCAGCAGGTGCATTTCAGGCACTCTGAGCAGGAGGTATCTCTAAATGACAAGAAAGCAAAGGCAGGTGGGGTTCCCAAAAGAGCAGCCACCTGCAAGAGGAGTTGCTTCCCACTGAGAACCAAGAGGGCCGGGCAGCCCTGCTGGCAATGCCCACAGTCCCGTGGCACAAAGCATCACATCCAGACTGAACAAAACGGGCAGGGAGCAAAAAATCGGGCATGGGGCCATCAGGCAGCAAGTAGAAAGCAAAATGCCAAAGCCTGGGTGCCTTTTCCCTGCCAGTGCTGCTGGGTGCCCAGCACCCTGCTCCTGCTGAGGACAAATACTGCCCTGCATCGTGGGTCCCCAGGGCTCTGGCAGGAATCTGCCAGCACCAGCAGTGGCCAGAGGAGCTGGATTCGTGCTTCAGCCCTGCCTGTCACACTGCGAGCTCCATCCTGAAGCAATGCAGATCTGGGATGGAGGAGTCTCAGGGGCACCTGACAGTTCTGGACATGCCCAGCCCAGCCAGCCCTCTTCAGAAGGAGGTGATTTTGCAGGACCAAACCGAAATAAAGCAAGCTGTGGCATGCAGAGGAGAAGATGCAGGTGCCGGGGCTGGGACCAGCCCTTGGTCACAGGAAATATTTATTACAATTCTCACTCATCAGACAGACCTTGATCACAAAGAAGGAGTTGGTGTTGTACACTCATAATTAAATTATAATTTGTTCTTGCACACAGAGAGGTGCACAAGTGAGCTCAGGGCTGTCCAAGGATGCAAAACACTAAGACAGGTATTTTACCCTCTCCTCACATCACCACCCAGCCAGCATCTCCCCAAGGATCCCCACTGCCCCTGCACCACAAGCTCTAGGAAGCATCTTCCCAGGCTGGGCAGGCATTTTGGGAACAGGTCACACTTCCCAGCACAACCCACCAGCCCCCATTTGTCCTCAGGTTCAACTTGTTCAGCTTCAGGATCCCAGCTAAGCCCACCTAATTCAAAGCTCCACTTCTGCAAGCATTTCCCCGCTCATTCCTGGTGAGATTGACCCTGGAGACCTGTCAGACTGCTCAGCTGGGAAAGAGAGATCACGTTTTCCTTTCAAGGGATTTTGGGTTGTATTTGGGCAGCAGGAACAGGATGGGAGCTGAGAGCAGCAGCCTCGGCCTCACCACCACTGCAGAGGTGGGAGATGGTCCATGCACTGCCAAGTGCAGCCCTGTGCAATTCCCCACCCCTGGAGCAGCTCAGCTGCTCAGGACAATGCAGGTCCTTCACTCATTTCCTTCTTTTCCTTCACCATCTGCACTCTTTATTACTAAATAAATTTCAGAGGTTGGGGTGTGATAACAGGGCTGAAAAGCCTGGATTGCTTTTGTTTCCCAGACCCAGAGGGATCCAACCCCTGTCCCCAAGAGCCACCAAAGGATCTGAACTCACATGGCTACAACAAGGCTGCCCCAAAGAGAAACTCTCTATTTTTCTCTTAAGTTCAAAGAAATTCAGATAAATTCCTCCTCATTAGTTTCATCTTATCCTAAATCTGACCAAGGCTCGTTGTCACAGTGCCAAATTAAGGGAAGGAGGCTCCCTCTCCAGACCCAGGCCACCTTTGCAGACCTACGGAGCCTGACTCGTTCCAGGTTTCACCCTGGAGACTTGACCAGCAGTCTATTAAAATCAGGTCATTTATTTAGGTACTTAGATCTGGACTTCAAATAGCTAAAATTAGTCAAGGAAGTTGCACTTTTCAGGCTTTCTCATCCCATGCCTCAGTTTCTAAAACCAGGGAAGAGAAGAACAATTATTTCTCTCCAACCCTTTCGAAAGCACTTGGAGATCTTCAGATGACAGCGCGATTTGGTGCAGACGTATTCATTATTCTTCCCCTCCATGGAGCAGTGTTAAATCTTTCTCCATATAAAGTCATTTTCTAAATTAGGTAAAGACGGTGAGTTTTGCGCTGAGCACATGTGGGTATTTTTATAAAATGTTTAAAACTTCTTGTCTGACTTTTCCTTCCCTTGAAGGACAACGTACCGAATTAAACCCTTCTGTGACCCCGTTTCATTTCACCCTCGAGGAGTTCTCAGCAAGACTTTGCCAAAAAGTAACATTAGCGAGTTCTCTTCCTCACAGATCGCGAATGGCAAAGTTTGGCCTCGTGTGCTGTTTGGGCTTAGCGGGAAGAAAGGGGCTGGGGATGCTCTGGGACAGCCCCCAGAGGGTTTAACACATTGCTTTGCTACCCAGAACCAGACAGGCGAGTCCACAAGAATCCCACAGGAGCTGCTGTCACAAATGGAGACTCCAGCCCATCTCCAGTTTCCATCCCTGCCTTGTTCTGCTCGGCTAGAAATGCTGCCAAAGCGGCTGTGTGGCTGCAGGCTCCACTCCCCAAAATGTGCATCCTGATGGAATAACCCGTGGTGGGTCCCAGGCCAGAGGGAGGGTACTGTCCTCACCCACGTGGGCAGCACTGGGTGTCCCCACTGGGTCCAGGGCTGGGGACAGGCACCCCCCTGCAGAGAGTGTGACCCTGAGACTAACCTTCAAAGTTCCCTCCTGAAGAAGGGAATTTTTTCACTGCTAATAGAGGGTTGTGCTGCTGGTAGTGATGCAGAGATGGGATAGATCAGCCCTTTCCATCCAGTCTTTCACTGGGAAATTCACGCCCTATAGGGAGCCTGGCTGGGGGGACACTCCCCAGCTCTGAGGCACGGGTGCAGGGGGAGCCTGGCTCCCCACACAGCTCTGCATCAGGAAAACAAGGCACAGGTGGGTCCAAGGAGATAGGCCCAAAGCCAGGAGGACAGAAATGAAAAGCTGGAAGTGGCACCGGACCTGGCAGGGAGCAGCTATTCCTGCCAGGTGCTCCCCATGGCCCGCTGGCTGCACCGGGGCTGCAGAGCACAGATGGATCCCAAGCCCAGACAGCAAACATGGGAAAGGTCACCCCTGCCCAGCCCAGCAAGCTGGAGCAAAACCGACACTGTGTCAACAGGGAAAAGGTTTGAGCTGAAGCAAAATAAAACATCGATGCCAAGAAACGTGCCTGCACAGGGCTTTGGGAAGGTTTGGTGTCTCGGCCAGCAGGGGCTGGAAGGGGGGGTCACAGGGGACATTGTGTCACCAGCCAGCTTCAGGCTTTAGATGGCAAAACCCTTTGGCTCTCCCTGTGCCAGGAACGTGAAGGGGAGCATCCCACTCCCACCCCACATCCCACCTGCGACTGGCAGCGAGAGGAGCTGGGAATGCCAGAGAAGAACCCCAGGAAGGCTTTGAAAGGGCTCCAATTGCCAGGAATGGGGCAGCCAGTGGGTCAAGATGTGCCTGGCTGGCAGCAGAGATGTGGGGAGCAGGGGGGTGGGAACCCCTCTGACCCCTGGCAGGGGATCAAACAGCTGTGGTGACAATAACCATGACGTGGGGGGATGTACAGGGGCTGTGACCTCCCCACAGCCACCAGGACCCCCGAGCAGAGCCCCACTCGCCTCACCCCTGCACCACCACTTGGCACAGCACAGTTTTTGAGGCTTCCCACGGTGCACCCACTCTCTCTGGCAATAGAGATGATTCCTGAGGACACAAAACAGGACCCAGCGCATCGGGAGGAAGGGAGGGACTGCAGACCCCCGAGGGACACAGCATGGGGACATCAGGGACAGAGCATGGCCAGCACTAGCCCTGGCATCTGAATACCAAAGTAAAAGTTTCTTATCCTCCAAAACAACTTCCTGAGCTTAAATTTCTGTTATTTTTAACCTCACTGCTGCATTATAAATAACCACCGGGTCCAGTGCTTGCCTCTCAAGCCGGCCACTGCGGGTTCCTACTCCAGCTGGGGCAAGCTTTATGGCTTTACTTTTCCAAGAGCTGATCCAAACACTTGGAGGAGAGCCAGAGAAAGGCCTGACCTGCAGGGAGAGGCCAAGGGAACCAGAGCTGCCCTGTGGAGCTGCAGGGTCAGGAGGCGCTGAGACCATCCCTAGCAGGAGGGGAAGGGGTCAGTGGGAATTATCTGTGTGTGGGTGGGAGAGTGGGTCCAGTGAGGGGATGTTTCCCAGGAAAGTCAGGCTTCTCCCATGGAGGGCTCCCCAAAAACATCTCGATGCACTCATGAGTACAACTTGGTTTTTCTCACCCAAATTTACCACCTTTTCAGGTCTGGCACCCAGTCAGCCACCCAGCTCCCTGGGGATGGAGTGACACAGAACAGCTTGGGTGGGCCACAGACATTCGTGGGTCTCCATGTCACTGTCACAGCCCCAAGCAGAGCTCCTCAGGGTCAGCAGGACCCAGGGGCTGGGCACCAGATCAGTGAGAGGGGAGGATGGGGGGAGCATGAGAGATGCTCACCCTTGGGGACAGTCCCACCCGCTCCAGGGGACAGCATCTTTCCCAGACCCTGCCTGCATGCAGGGAGGGATGGGCAAGGGCTGCTCAGCCCTTTGCCAGAGCCTCTTCCCTCTCCAGCACCTGCAGCTGGGGATGAGCAGAGCTCCCCAGGGCAGGGAGGCTGCAGTGGGGGGCTGGTTCCCACTGCCATCTTCCCATTCCCTATTTGTGCGGCAAAGGTCGCTCCAGCATCCTGGGCAATTGTTCTCACAGTCTGCAAGAAGGAGATTAAAACCTCCCTGTTTGGCAGACATGAGCAGCAAAGGAATAATAAAAAAGAAAGAAAAAAAAAAAAAAAACCAAAACAACAACAACAAAAATCCAACAACAAGAAGAAAATATTCAAGCTGCTCCAAGGCATAAAGTCAGTCCAGCTCTCAGCACAGTGCCCATGGCACTGTGGCTGCATCCCTCCCAGTCCAGGGGGTCCCCACACAGGCAGGCTGGAGGAGAGGCAGACCTTTTGTTAGCAGCTCAGAAACTTTTCCTAGTGGAAGGTTCCCCAAAGAGCCCGGAATTTCAGCCCCAAGCTGTTTACTTTCTGTATTTTTGCACATTTCACTTGTGGTTCAGAGGAATTCAGGCACAATTAGAGCCACTGCCATTCACTTGCCAGAGCCCAGCAGAGCCACACCAGGAGCCTCTGCCCAGGGACACCTGCCCTAAAACCCCACAGAGACAAAGGGCTCTGCCCTGCACCTCCTCTTTGCACCAGGGTGATGGCCAAGGCCAAGAGCTGCCAGGGAAACGCTTGTGGAGGACAGACTCCCACTGTCAGTCCCAGATGCATATCCCAGAGCCATCCTGGCAGAGGGAACAGCCTCCCATTCCTTCCAGATGCTTTCTTGCAGTGGGAAGCTGGGGTCAGATGAGGTGCTGTTGGATAACAACCCCCACAGTGATCCCATCCTCCTCCAGCCCTTCCTCCCCTGCCACAAGGTGAGAGCGCCCACTCCAGGGCTCAGGAAGCGGCTTGGCTGCTTCACTCCCAGCTTTCAGGGGGTTTTCCCCGCCTCTGGCACCTTTCCCTTCCACACTCTGTTCCCAGGGATGCCTTTGGAGGTGACAGGACAGCTTGCGCTTCCCACGAGGTGGAAGAGGCTGCTCCTCTCTGCAGACACCTGTGCTCTCAGCAGGGATTTTTAAGGATGGCCTCCAGCCTGAGGGCTGGGATGCAGCATCCTCCCGGGTTATTGCTTCTGCTAGACCCCCTGCTCAGCCTGCAGCCCCTGCCTGCACACCAGATTTGCATCGGGGACTCTGCCCTGCAGTGCAGCCCAAAATAACTCAGAGGACGGGTCCAGAACCTGTGCACTTCCCAGATACTGTACCCAAGTGGGGCCAAGTGGAACAGGAGCCCAGCTGGCCTTGGTCTTTCTCTGGGAAGGCACTTGAGCAAAACCCACAGGCGCTGGAGAGGATGGACCTGAACCCCAGTCCTGGGAAAGGAATTAAGAGCGGGGTGCCCGGGGTGGTTTGCACCCTGGCACGGCACAGCTGGACCGAGAGAGAGGTTCAGAGAGCACTCAGTCTGGAGAAGAGCAGCTCCAGCATTGCCCGCCCCATCCCGCAGCGCTGAGAACGGGAGAGCAGCAGCCACGACCAAAGCCAGGCAGGGAGAGCCAGACAGAAGCCAGCGCTCCACACTGTCCCCTCTGCCCGCTCTCCCCTTGCTTCCCACGGGATCCTCCCGGCTGCGGGAGCAGCAGCGGTGAGAAAAATCAGGGATCGGCTGCAGAAAATAAATCATGAATTAAAAAAGACTGCAGCTGCTCATGGCAAAGCCCCGGTTCTCAGAGCAGCATCCCACCCTGCCGGGGGTCAGCCACCCCCGGAGCGAGCTACGTGCCCAAATCAAAGGCAGGCGCAATCAGAGGGATCCAAGTAACACACGCAAATGGGCGATTTGCAAATAAACAGAGCGAGCCAGCGGAAACGGCAGGGGAAGGAATGCTCTCCGCTTTCAGAAGGTTGGGATCTGCTGGTGGGCAGCCCAGGGAAGGAATGCAGTGACGTCTGTCCAGCTAATAAATTAACGAGCTGAATAATTCAGGGTGAATTATTCACCCGGTTTTCGTTTCCCTGAGGAGGTGCGAAGCGTGCAGCAGGGACCGGGCAAGAGCCAGGGACCCCAGCAGGGGACAGGGACCCCAGCAGGGGACAGGGACCCAGGTGAAGCATTTGCTGCCAATGCTTCCAGGCAGGGTCCGTGTTCGGGCAGTTTTCACCCTGGTGATGGAGCGGGCGGGGAACGACAGAGGCTGGGATGTCACGGCAGGAGATGTGGCAAGTGCTGGGGACCACACACGTGTTCTCATGGTGGGTGACAGCCGAGGGCATGGCTAGTTTGGGTCACTGGCAGTGTAGTGTCAGAGCAGGGATGGCCAGGACGGGCAGAGCACTCTGCCTCTGCACTCAGCCCCCGAGGCCATACCTGCTGTCCCACTGCCTGCCTCTGCTCCCCCAAAAGTGAGGTCATGCCCACTGGTGACACCCGGAATCACATTCACTGCATATCCCCCAAGGCACCCTGCAGACCTTAACCCCCAGCCTTGCGTGTCCATGGGCAGTAATGGAATCTGGGTCTCACATCCCCCATCACCCCACAGCTCATCACTTTTCAGGCTCCCTCAAACCAGAGCCACCTCACCTGGGAGTCAACAACGAAGCCCAGGACTCTGCAGGTACAGAGCAGGGTCTCTGTGCTCCACGTGCAATGAAATCCCCCCAAAACACTGCAGTCCCACTCCTGAACTGGGGAAAAACCTTGAGCATGCGTTGGGAGCTGTGGGGAGCATGCAGGAAGCACATCCAGCACCAGCCTTCCCGCGCCCCCACTCCCAGCCCCGCGCCAACCCAGCCCCCTTGGGTTTCTTTCCCTCTTTAACAAGCTGTCGCTCCCAGGGAGTGGTTTCCTGAGCAGTGACGTGACCCTGCTCCCCCGAGAGGCAGGGACGGCGCTGGGATTCATTCTCAGGGTTATAAAACCCCACAGCCGCCCCCAGGCTGGGTTTTCCCTCCATGGGGCCATGCTGGGAATCCAGCAGCGAGGAGCAAAGGGCAGGAGCTTCCCCCATCAGGGCCCAGCATCCCCACGAGCCTTTCACTCCAGCAGAGATGGAGATGAAGAGGAGGGAGATGGTGATGTCCTGTGCCTCCACCACAGCAGCAAAGGGACAAAGTGACCATGGCAGAGGCTGCCCCAGCTCCATGGGTGCTGGCAGGAGGATGAGGGTCCCAAAGCCACAGCAAAGGGCAGAGCGTGGATGGCATGGGGACAAATTCCAAAGACCCTGTGAGTGTGCAAAGGCCATGCAATGCCTTTGCCCCACCATTACTGAAACCCAGAGCGGTGCCCTTGGCCAGTCAATGGACAGACCCAGAGTCCACCCAGGTTATTTCTATTAGAAACCAGCAAGTCATTAAAATCCAAACCCAAAGCTGTGGCACCATGCTCAGGGACACACTGGGGTAAACTCAAGAAGGGGATGCTCCAGGACTGAGCCAGGACCAGCTCTGCCCTGCACCTTCGGACAACTCAACTGCCACAAAGAGCCCCCAGCAAACTCCAACTGGGGAGCAGGGAAAGGTGACCCCTGAGGAGCCCATCCCTCCGTGGCAGGGTCCAGCCAGGGAGATGCTCAGAGGAGGAGAGTGGAGCAGCAGCGAGAACAGTGCTGCGCAGTGCCATAAACAACAGCCAGGTTTACGAGGCCCCAGGGACCAGGGAGGGTGTTCCATTACCAAATCCCCATTTTCCCGGGGAAACAGCAGGTGCTGAGGAACAGTGGCTGCCAAGATACGGTATTTATATACGTGTATATGTATTTTAAGAAGTAAAATACAAAAATTGTCTGCGTGAGCAAGAGGAAGGTCATGAGTGGTGGGAGAAAAGCCGGAGAGCTGCCAGTTCTCAAATACTCATTCCACTTCACTGGTTTGGGATGACACTCTCCTGCAATTCCCGCATTGCTGATGGGGACAGGACAGACTTTGGGACTTCCTGAGCCCCCTGTGATCCCAAGTCCCCAGGACATGCCAGTGCAGAGCTGGATCCCGTGAGATCCCAACCCCTAATGCTGCTTGCACGCAGGGAGGCATTCCAGCAGGACTGCAAACAGAGGGACAAGCCAGCAGAGCCAGCCACCCACTGCAGGGCTGCTTTCATGGGGCTCCCCCAGCTGAGCTGCAGGGACCTTTGGGGGGACCATGACAGCAGGACGGGGGACACAGAGCTACCCAACATCCACCCCACGGGAGTGGGATCACAGGGCTGGCTCAATCCCAAAGGGACCACCCCAGGGATGTCCCCCTCTCCCCACTACTACCTCCAGGCAGGAGCAAGCACCCCGTGGGGCTCAGCACTGCCCCTCTGTAAGCCCCAGGAGGCAAAACAGGACCATCGGCCTCCTTGTCGGGGGTTTCCATCACACATCCTCCCCTCCCTGGGTGGCAAAGGGGCTCATGGGACATGTCCTCCCTGGAGCTTCCAGCACCAGCTGCTCCCCTAGGGAGGAAGGGGAGAGCTGGGGCTAGGGAAGAAGAAGGCCATGAGCAGAGGGAACAGCATGAGAAAACCAACCCACTGTCAATTGTGCCAAGTTGTGCAACACTCGAAATGTCACTGCGGGTTCCTCTTTTGTTCCCTCAGCCGCAAGCAGGAAAGCCAGATCCCCCCTGCCAACGGGGCCCCCTGCCCTCTCCTCATTTCATTTCCAGCAAAGCCAAAGCCTCTCGGGTTTCCCCGCAGCATCCCAGGTTCAGGCGGCTGCCGCCAATGGTGCGTGTCAGCAAGAGCGAGCTGGAGCCAACGGGACCGTGCCCGGCCCTCGGGGTCACGGCAGAGAGGAGCCATCCCCTCCGGCTGCTGCCGGCACGCTGCAGTGCCTCCCTGCCCTCCCGTCCCGGCTCCCTCCTCTCTCCAAGAAAAATATTTCAGCTTTTTCCTCCTTCCAGGCAGCAGTACCTCTGCGTGTTTTCAGTGGGTGAGCAGCAGCTCAGGCCGGCAGTGCTGGAGCAGCAGCCGTCTCATCCTGCATCCCGGGCAGCAGTGATGCTCACGATGCCTTGAGCGCACTCCCGGGTGTCCCTGTCCCCAGCCCCACCACTGACCCAGCGTTAAAAAACCACTCAACACCGGGGCAGACGAGGTGGTGAGCAGCAGCCCCGGCCCCGTTATCCACTCAGCAGCCCTCCTTGGAAAGCAAACCCAGCGGGAATCGCGCGCCAGCTTAATTAGAGGGGAGAGAGGCAAGTGGCTGCAAACCGGAGAGGAGCCTCGTTAGAGGTTACGCAACAATTTCTTAATCAATGGAGCTGCTCCACAGAGCGCGGCTGGCGAAGCCGCTCGGGTTTGGCCGGCGCCTGCTCTCGGCCGCGGCCGCCCGGGCTCAGGTTGCCGGCAGGGTGGGTGCAAGGCGGCGTCGGCAGCGCCTGCGACAGCGAGCGGGGACATAACGCAAAGTGACAGTATTTACACTCCGCTCTCCAAAAACACGCGTGCGGGGGGTCTCCACAGCCCACCCAGCGCCAGCTGCCCCGGCCCAACGCCGGTGCCCCTCTTAACCATGGACGATGCTGCGCCATCAGCCTCACCAGCAGCGAGGAGCTGCCGAGGAAGTGGGGCACACAGCACCCCGCGAGCAGCTTCCCCAGCAGGGAGCCAGCCTCGGTAATTTTAGAACATGCCAGCTTGCTAAAGCACCCTCCGCACCTCCAGCAGCAGCCTGCAAGCTCCGTGTTCTCCCCAGCTTTTATTTGGGCAGGCGTGGGCCAGCCACGAGGAGCGAGGAGTGCCCGGCGATGCCAGCTCGCCCAGCCAGCTGCTTCCCCGGCTGTCCCGGCAGCTGGAGTCGTGGGAACACACCAGAAATCGCAAGAAAAGCATGAAAACATAAATCACACTTCTCATCTGCAGCTCAGAATGGGGCTGGAGGCAAAGGAAGCCGCCGTTTGTGCCCATTCTAAACTCGTTGTGTCGGCGCTGGTTTCACTGCCTCCCTACCAGCACGAAGGGAAATAACAGCCAAGGGCAGGGGCAGAAGCACTGAGACCACGGGCACTTCCAGGAGCTGTGCTTGACTCCCAGGGACACAGCTGGAGCACAGTTACACCATCACTCGAGCCCTGACACCCCCTCCAGCACCGCAGCCTGCCCGTGCTGCTGCACCCAGAGCGGCACAGGATGCATCCCGCACCCGCCTGGTCTCCGATGGCCTCGCAACCTGCAGCATCCTCAGCCTCATGCTGGTCACAGGACACTGCAGGTGGCGAGGTGGGAGGAGGAAGAAGGGGAGGAAGCTCCCAGTGACACTCTCGGCCAGCAAACAGGCTCTTTTCTACCTTTTCAAACACAAAGCAAACCCCACCTATTTAACGGT
This sequence comes from Aleadryas rufinucha, assembly GCA_013397815.1. Lineage (NCBI taxonomy): Eukaryota > Metazoa > Chordata > Aves > Passeriformes > Aleadryas > Aleadryas rufinucha. Next base: position 47,191 of record VZTH01014800.1, on the reverse strand, counting down.
GATGAGGTATTTCAAGCCACGCTCGTTAGCACCTGCTGCGAGCGTCTCCGAAGGCACCGCTCATTCATCCCGTCTGCCCACGCGTCCTCGGCGGCGACAGCGACAGCGGGAGGGGCTGGGGGGGTCCCCAGGATCTGTGTCACCTTGCAGGGAGCTGGCACGGGGACACTGACACCAACCTCCTGTCCCTTATGCTCCTCCAGCCAGGCCAGGTGAGATGCCAGGTGAGACCCGCTGTTTCAGCACCCTGCAGAGACCTGACGTGCTCATCTCCTCCGGTGCCCAAGCAGGGCAGGATCAGACCCCGTGGGAGCTGCCAACGGCATTTTCCCCTTCCCCCTCCTCCAGCCCAGCTGCAGCGAGGGGCCGTGGGAGGTGGGAATGAGGCAGCGAAAAGCATCGAACGTGGCACCGAACCCGGCCATAAATAATCTCCTGAGCACAGCCAGGTTTTACAGCCTTTCCCTCACCTTCCTCCGGCAAACCTGAGAGCGTCCTGGATTCCTAACCTGGAAACGGAGTGAGACGGTGGAAATAGCAGCGGCTTTCTCCCCTTCTCTCAAAGGATGGGGAAGAAAGCAGCACCGTTAGGGCAGCCTCACCCGGCTCCGTGGTACAGGGATAGTGTGACCCAAGAGGACCCAAACCACAGCTCCTCCACCCCCTTCCCATCCCAGAAGATTTCATCTCACGTTTAAGACGCAGGATTGCCAAAAAGATCCTGCCTCACGTCGCTTTTCCTGTATGCCTGGAGGCAAATCATCTCATCTGCCATATGCATCAGTTCAGTGTACAAATTCGTGGAATAATAACAGCAAGGATTTTTTTTTTCCTCCTCCCTGCTGTGCTCTCCTGCCTGCTGGGAGTGCAGACTCCCCGGGAAGGCATTGGCTGCCTGCACACTGTGTTGCCCAGCACGGCTGCACCCATGGGTGCCACATCCACGAGCACGTGCTGCTGCTCAGCCCGGCTGTCCTTGGGAGATAGACCAGGAAAAAACAACCCGCCCTCCCCACCTTCCCTCAGGGTATTTAACACTAACGTGATAATCTCCTCTCCCCACGCACACACGGGTTTTCTTGGAACAGCAATAAAGGAGAATAAAAATGAAGAGTCTGGGAATGCTGGACGTTTGCTAAGCCACCGCCCCGGAAAGGCTCAGCTGGCCAAAAAGCGATGGGAGGGATGTCCACAGCTCCCGTCTATCCTGATGGGGACCCGGGAGGGAAGCACTGCTTAGCACCTTGGCTGCACCCCGCCTCTCCTGGCTGGGAATCTCCCTCCCCCCTCCCCCCAGTTTAATCTACTCTAGCCTGAAGAACTGGTGACGGAAGTGTAGTGGGTAAGGGACCGTGGTTTGGGGGTATACGTGGATTTTCACAGGTTGCTGCAAGGCTGGAGGCAGAAGGAGCTGCCCACCGGTGCCCTCACCAGCCAACCACCAGCTTCAGCCCACAGCATCCTTCAGGGCTGCCAACAACAACACCTCTGCCAACACCAAAACCTCTGACAACAGTGAAGTCTCTGCCAACACTGAAACCTCCACCACAGCAGCAGCTCACCCCAGGCTATCTCTCAGCCTGCACCAGCCCTTGGTGGGGATGTGTTAGTTCAGTCACGCAGACCTATTGATTCAGAAGCATTAATTGGTCTTCACTGTTCAAATACCGGCCTCAATTAGAGCCACTTTTTCTTTTTCCCTCTTTTTTTTCCCTTTGCTGGCTCCTTCCCCTTGGCTCTGCTAGTTTAAATACCAGAATACCTACACTGGCCTTAGGGAGATGTGGTGTTAACTGTACATTTGTATCTCATTTATAGCCAGGCTCTTCACTGCCTTAATAAGAAGGTCCCTAAAAAATGGGGCGGGGAGGGAAAGGCACCCACTGCAGGGGATGTTTGCTGCCAGCTCGGAGCTGCCCAGTCATTTAGGGGGGTTCGGAGATGGCACTGCCAACTCTGAGTTCTGGGTTTGAACAAGTCCCTGACTTGGACAGCGCTCAGCTGGAGTGGCAGCTCAGTCTTTCCCCGGGAGCGATCCCATCCATGCCGTGCACATCCCAGAGGAGCACACGGCTCTGTCTCACCGCAGCCCACCCAGCCTCCGGCCCCCCGCTCGCCGGCAGCGCAACAGCCCTTGAAGTTGCTCTAATTCTCTTTATTTCCTTCCACTGATTCCCTACCCGTGGCATCCCAAGCCAAAGCCCAGGAGAAAACAGCCGGGATTTCAGATTTAATTAAACCTCGTTGAGCAGGCTGCAACCTTCCTCTGAGGCCGGCGCTGATGCCGTTATCACTGAGCCTCCTGCACGCAGCGGGATGAGCCCATTCCAGCACCAGGGAGCCAGAGGGGGCAACTCCTGCCCAGTGCTGGCATGGGGGTACCTGCTGACCCCAGGGCTAACTCCCATCCCAGAAGCAAACACTCGTTGGGGTAAGAAGCTCGATAGTTGGAAATTTTATCGCAATTTGCTATTTATTTGTTTATTTAACCAGCTTTCTGCTGGTTGAATGGAGGCCTGAGAACATCAATCAGGGCACAGCACAACCTCAGAGGGGTCTCTTTGCTGCCAGCCCCAAGAGCCAGAAGAGCTTCAGCACAGGTTTTCCAGTTTTAATGTTCATCCATTGTGGCACCAGTTTCATCTCTGACCGGGATGGACCCACAGCCCCAAAGTGTTTCACAGGAAACACTTCCCCCACAGCACCTGCTCTTGACTCACATTTTATCTTCCCGTAACACACAAACCACAGGGAAAACTCCAAAAGTTTTCAAGTTCCCCAGTCCCACTCAAAAAGCATTTGAGCAAAGCCAGAGCTCCCACCCCCCAAAAAAACAGTGGGATTTGGACACTGCTGAAGGTGTCACCTAAAGGTGTCTCCCAGCCCACCACAGACCAAGCAAAAGCTGTGAGAATAAGAACAAATGAGAGACAAAAGGTTGGTCTGAAAGCTCACCAAAAAAAAAAAAAGAAATTAACCAGCTCAGCTCACAGCCTTTAAAACACCAAACCTGTAAACCTTCCCAAAGCCATCACATTTATTCCCATGGATGTTTACAGAAACCAGGGATACTCCTAAGTGTCCATGCAGGCTTCCCATTAAAAACACATTGCAACAAGAGGGGAAGAAATGCATTTGCAAGAAACGCTTCAACAGCTCCAAATAAATGAATTCCTAAAATTTTCAGCCTCTTAGAGGATAAATTTGGGGAAGGCTGCGTTTGCTACAGCGGTTCAGAGCGATTGCTGCACCCAGCACGTGCAGGCAACTTGACATCCACACTGTTTTACACGAACCTCAGCACAGTGTGACCCCAACAAACCCTCACACTCACCAGCTACAAATCCTAATTAACCCGTAACAGCTCAGGCTGGTTAATGAGCTGCTGAACAAGAAATGGCAGAGGCTGTGTGGAGAGACAGTGTGTGTCCTGCTGCCTCCCTCCTGCTGAGTGCTGCCCACTGAGGAGGGGCACTCCCAGCCTCTACACCTCATTTTAGTGGCTTGGAAAACCCCAGCTTGAGGATGAGGTGACTCCAGAAACCACAAAGAAAACCCACCTGTGAGTATCCTACCGTGACACCATTCTGCCTGTGGTGAGGTGGTTTCCAGCCCTCCAGCCCTGAGCATCCTTTACATTTCTTCTCCTTCAGTAACCCAAAGCCCATCAGATTCAAATTCAAATTATTTTGTCCCCCTTCCAAGTCCTGCTGCTGTCACGAGGAAGACAAAAGCTGGATAGCAAGCACCTTCCACATCTTCATCAGCCTGGGAACACCCCCCTGGGCTGCCCCTGGAACACCTTACATGCCTGATTCCCGTAAAGCCCCCAGTTTCCTGCAGCCCTGCTCCCCAGCTTCACCCCAGCCCCCCCCTCCCCACAGCGGTGGGTTCACCTCGGGATAAACCCCACCAGCACCTCCCAGAGCAGAGATCTAACAGAGGATGCTAAAAAGCTACCGGGCCGTTTCCATGGGTACATGAGGCACATGTTGCTATGTGATACTCGGCCCGTTTCCATGGAGACAGCAGGGCTGTCACCACGCAGGGCTTATTAGTTGCCATGGCTATTAAAAGGCGCTTGTCCTCTGGGGACTTGGAAGGACCAAGGCCACCACTTTCCTTCTCTCTCTCTCTGGGATGGCACCAGCTCCCTGGGATCCTGGTGGGGACCTGGCCATGCAGGTCCCTGACACCACAAGGGTAGGCAGCTCCGAGCTAAGCTGAAGAGGAAGCCCAGTCCTGCATTTTTCCATGGAGAACCACACGTGCCCCAGCCCGTGGGGTGCCTTCTCCATAAGTGAGCAGAGCATCCCAGCCACGGGCTTTTATAGGTGGGGTTACAGCTGAGCCACACCCCACAGAGCAGGGTGAGCACACAGAAACCAAACCTGTCCCCTGTCCCACTGAACCCTGTCCCATCTCCCCATCAGCACAGAACAGAGAATCTTTGCCTGACTTTGTATGGTGGATTTGGTACAGCCAAATCCCCGTGTGACCAGGCAAAAGCACCACAGAACTCAGCCCTTACAGACAAGGCAGGGCTGCAAAATACAGGCAAGGGCATCGTCCGCCCTGCCGTGGACCCCCTGTCTCAGCCTGCAGCAAACAGCCACGCAGAGCGGCACAGCCCCTGCTGGCTACTTCCAAAACCCATTTCTCCAAGCATGGAGAGCTCCTTGCTCCTTTCTCCAGCCCCTGGCACAAGATCCAGCCCCCAGGCTCACCCCGCTCCAGCAGTTCATGCCACAGCCCTGCACCCACCACTCCATCATCTCTTTAACTGCATCCCAGGAGCAGAAATAAAAATAAATAAAAGCCAGGACTTTCTCTCATCTCTAATTTTTCCCCCTTTAGACACTCCCAGGCCCCATTTCAGAGCCCCCACACTGTTTGACCAGGACAGCATCTGAACCCATCTCCATCCTACCTCAAATCACCTCTCCAACAGGCCCTAAATGGGTTTTTATGCAGCTACATAAACCCCTATACTCACATACTCTATTAAATAAATTAAGGGTATTATTTTCTCATCATTCTCTCAGATTTTCTAGGAAGGATATAATTTTTCATTTAACTCCAGTGGACCAGAATAAAAAAACCCCACAACCAAAAACCTATAGAAAGGTATATTACCCTGTAGTGGAAAATTAGATTCCTCCTACACGATACTATAGGATGATTTAAATATAACATATAGGAATATAACATGTTATTAAATTGTATAGTATCTTTCGAGAAAGACCTACAGTATAGGATTCTAAAAATTACTCCCAAAACCTATTATGCTTCAATCTAGCCCAGCTGGTTTCCTTTCTATTACATGCTGCAACTTTTCCTAAAAGGCTCAGGTTTTAATTGTGTCTTGAAACGCTGCTGCAATCACACTCCAAGGATGGTCCTAAACTCCTCCAGAAATGAGAGACCCAAGTGGGAAATGCCTGGCCTTGTGGTGGGATGGATGTGGGGATGGATGGGACTCTGCACTCTCCACAGTCAAAAAATACCATAATTAGCAGAGGGGAGAGGGGTTCAGTCAGGGACCCCTGAAGCAATTCTGTATTTCAATTCCATTTCTCTCCCAGCCCTCACCACCCCAAATATTTGGGGTATTCAAGTAGTTATTGATGCTCCAGCACCATGCACTCATCCTCTTCCCCCCCCTCTACCAAAAAAACCCAAAAAGGGTTACAGATAAAAGTTGCCTGTAGCTGTTGCCATAGAGACTCTCCAGCTCAGCACAGAAACCCAAAATCTTGTAAAAAATGGAAGAATTTAAGATTTTAATCAGTGAGAACACACTGGAGGCCAGGAGCATCAACGCACATCCTTGCCTTAACAGCAGGATGTGTTCACCCCTCGTTTAACAGCATCCTAAGAGCCAGCTGAGCGTGGGGACAGAAAGGGAGAGGAATGAAAACAATGAAAACCCCGTCCGCTTTCGAGTATTTTCTGTCCCCAGCAAAGCAGCCTCTCACTGCCCAGGCTGATTCTGGACCAATACCCCACCAGCCAAGCTGTTTGTGTTCCCGTTTCCTTCATCTGCTGCCAGAAAAAGGAAAATAAAATTCAACAATACAAGCAAGGCAAAATATTTCCCAGAACCACGCTATTTCTCCCATAAACTTCACCTCGCCGCCAGCACGGCCAGCAGCGGGGGAGGAAAAACAAAGGAGAAAATCCTGACTTTTAGCACCACGAGATGTTTGCGCGACTGTCTCGAAACTGCTCTTTCCTGCTGCATCCTCCACTGTCACTCCCAACCCGGCTTCCACCGTGACCACAAATCAAACACCATGGGATAAACTCACTGCTCTGGCATTTTCACTGCTTGGCACAGCCCCGGCTCCAGCCGTGGCCACTGGCTAAGACAAACACGGCCCTGAGCACGCTCCAGTGGCTGCCTTTCCACTGGCGGCATGCTGCGGCCTGCCAAGGTGGCCAAAGGATCCTATTTTACCACCTTTTAAGCCTTGTGGTGAGTTTGGGAGGTGATGGCATCCACCAGCAGCTCAGGGATGGGTCAGTGGTTTCACCTGGCAGCAGGATGCTGAGGATAACCAAAACCACGGCGTTGGGGAAGCGCCTCCAGCGCCAAGGGGTGTTGTGTTTCATGCCTGAGGATACAGAGCTTGAGGAATACCAAAACAAGGAACTTCAAAAAGGAGCAGTGTTGGCCCGGGGAATATTGTTGTATGAGCTCAGCCGCTTCAGAGCGACGGAAAAAATCACGCGCTGACCTGAAGGGGTGGCAGAAGGACTCGGTGTGCGGGGGCTGAGCTCGAGACGAGCCACCAGCATCCACCCAAGGGACCCAGGGGAAGCTGGGTGGGAGTACAGGTACCTGTGGCAACACCCCAGCACCCCAAGCTGCTCCAAAGCCCTGAAGCCAGGGAAGGACCCAGATTTGGGGGCTCAGGTAACTGCCCCCACGTTGCCCCGAGACGCTGATGTAGAGGCAAGGTTACTGTCAGCTCCCAGCTTAGGCAGACTGAGGTGTCTCTCCAAAACCTTCTACCACCACCAAGTCCCCATCTGCTCAGTTCCTCACTTCTACCCTCTGCTGCACATTTAGATGCCCATCAGGATGAAGGTTTATTTGCTTTCCACTAACCCCATCCCTGACAGCACTGGGAGATGCAGGATGCATCCACCCTACCATCAGCTCCTCCAGACCCCAAGAGCTGGAGCCAGGACCTGGCTGGCAAGGAAGGCCCTGGAGGGAGACAGTGTGGATTGAGAGTTACAGACTAAAGGAATCACTCCAGCACTGGCTCATCTTTGGAAACAAGATGATTTTGGCCTGAAGGTCACTGGAAGTGCAGTTTCATGACTTCTTTCTGTGCATCTGCTCTTCTTCCATTGCAAAAGCAGGTCTCACCATGGTGCAGCCATGTCCTGGGCTCTGCTCAGCCCATGGTGGAGACCTGTGTATGTACACACACACACACTGTGTGCAATTCTAAAACTGCCCTGGAGTCCCCCCAGATGCTCTTAGGGCCACTGCCAGGCTCAGGGCAAGGGCTCTGCTCAGGGACCTTTGCTCCTCTCAGCCCCTCTTTGCTCTGGACTAAAGCAGCACCTGCATGGCCTTGAGATACAGGGCAGAGGCATCTCCTGCCTTTGGATAAAGGCTGTGGACCACTCCCAGTCAGATTTGCCAAGGCTCCCAGTGCCCATGCTGTGGCCCCCAGCCCTCCCCATGCTGCCCCATCCCCCTTGAGTAGCTCCCTCCCTCCCCTGCGCTCTCCTCTCTTGCTGTGCCTGTGTGTGGGTGTATTTGGAAATGAGATCTTTCCAGCTGAACTGCAAAATGAAATGCAGAGATCACAACTCCTTGAATAGATTCAGTGCACACATCCCCCCCAACCTCCAGCCTGCCCCCCATGCAAAATCCAGGCAATAGTAAAAAAAACCCCAAACCAGAGGTGAAAAAAATCAAGGTGTTCAGCAGATGAACAGGGGAGACTGGGGAGGGGGGGAGGCAGAGCAAAGCACTTTCCTTTTGTCCCCCAGTTCACCATGAGATTTGCAGCTCGACCCCCACTTGCTCAACCCTCTGAGCTCCCAGAGCTGAGACAGCCCGGCTTCATGGGGCTACGAGAAAAGAGAAAACAAAACCCAGCACAAAGCCAAGCCCAGAACCCAGCTGAGATGTGAACATCCGCTGCTGGAGGAGCCAGAGCCCATTTACTGAGATGAAGGCAGAAGCGTCTCCACCCTCGCTGCGGGTACCCCGTGCTGGCCTTGGGCTCCTCTGCTCTTCTTTTCCTGGAAAAAGACAGGATTCCCCTGTGCTGCTGCCATGAGCAGTTTCTGAAGAAGGGCTGTGATTTGCCCACAGCAGGGGAAATTGCTCCCATGGGAACAGCGTGTTGGTGCCTGGAGGGGGCTGCTGTGGGGGAGGATGTGCACCTTCCTAAGGGACGGGATGGAAGGATAAAACAGAATCATCCTACAAAACACCCTCACCACAGCAATGCCTCATCCAGGCAGCAGGGTCTGCAGCAGTGGGTGAGAGGAAGAGGAGGTTGGGAGCTCAGAGCATCATTCATGGCCTGGAGACTCCTGCACTGACACTGGCTGTGCCAGAGACTGGGGAGAACACACACTGCTGAAAGGGGAGTCACAGGCAGCAAGTCTTCCCCTATATAAAACCGAGCCCAAGAGGTGGGAACATCCACCCCAGCTGGAGGAAGGACATCCTGCCACAGCTCAGCCACACGGGGCTGCTCCAGCTCAGCCTCACGAGGGGACCCTGACAGGTCAGCTCGGCCCTTGCTGTCACCACCCATCAGTTCCCCAGGCTGCTGGCCCTGGGTGCAGCACACACGTGTGGGTACAAAGCCCCAGGACACCAAGCACACCGAGCTGGGAAATGCCCTGTGTCACCCCATGGCTGGCACGGTTTGGGGTGCCCAGGGGCAGCTCACATCTACTGGGACATGAAGAGGAGCCTCCACACAGCACTGAGGGCTGAAAGGGAAGATCTCACTCCACTCCCCAGGCTCATGGATACCAGGGATACCTGGGCCAGGGCTACCAAGGGGCAGGCTGAGAGGCCCATCTTATCTCCCCAAGCCGTCCTTAACCCCCAAACAACTGCCTAAGGGGCACAAAATCCCAGGCACAGGGAGAAAGGCAGTGGATAAAAGCATAAGGCTCCAGCTGTTATCCATCCCAATTCCAGAGCCAAGAAGCTTCACCTGCACCTCTCCTCTGAGTCAAATCAGGCTCCACACCCTCCAGTGCTGAGCCAGCCATGGATCACAAACAATAAAGCAATTTATACGAGGCAGAGACCTTCGAGATTTATGCTGTATGCTTGCCATATAGTGCAAACACATTCCCCTCCACACGTGGCTGGGTCCTTTGTCAGAGGAATTTGGATTTTTGACCCTAGAAGTCAGGATGAATCTCTGAAGGAACATCAGAGACAGACCCACACCGTGACCCTGAGCAGATTATGGTCTCAGGGGTATATCCCGAGACATATTTATGGCCCTCCAAAGCAAGATAAGTCAATAACCACATACAGTAGCAGTTACAAGTCAGATATTAATTTAATTCCTTTCCTCCCTATCTGCCTGGATAAGCATTAATTCAATGGAGCATCAGAGGGCTCCATTATTTATCATTCTTACTGGAGTTTGTTTTCTCCCATTAAGGTAGAATTGTTACAGCCAGGCTATCCAGACACGATGGTTCCCAAATTAAAGACATTTTGCATCCAACACAGGCACGGGGAGCACCAGCCCAGACCTGGGATTCGTGTTATTAGCAGCTAGCCCTGATGTGGAGGAGGCTGGTTAAAGAGCAGCCCATCAAATGCACTCAGAAGCCTCGTTCACCCGCAGCAGAAGGAACATTTTATTCCTACAGACCCTGGGGCCGAGCAGGAGCAGAGAGATTTGTTCCCTTCCACAGGATCCAGCCAACCTGGCCCTGGGAGTCGCACGCCCACCCACAGCAGAGCTCCCACCACCTTCTCCCCTCCTCGGAGCAGGGTTCTTCCCAAGTCTAGTCTCAACCCAGAGTTAAAAATGAACCTTATTCATGATTAACATCTCTATTTGCATAGCGTGGCTGGCAGCTTAACACCAAATAAATGTTTTGGCAGCAGGAGTCGCAGGCATGGGGGTGAGCCCTGCCCTCCAGAAGGCAGCTTCAGCCTCACCATGGGTTAACGAGCACTTTCTAATTGAATTAACAAATCATTAACAAGCCCTGTTGCCATCTGGGCAGGGGAGGGCTCTGCCTTGGGCTGCTCTGGCCACCAGCATCTCGGGAGGGAGCGCAGAGGCGGTCAATAACGCGGGAGGAGGGAGTGAGAAACCTGACCTGATTAAGTTATGAATCACAGGAAATCCTGGAGGCATAAAACCCCCCGGGGGTGGTTGGGCTGCCAAGGTGGGTGAATCCCTGTGAATCTCCTTGCCCAGCTCCACTGCTGCTGGCTGTGGGTTTGCCTTCAGCCCCCAGGCTTAGGGAGCATCTCAAAGCTGGTTCGGTTTTCACTGGGGGAAACCTCTTGGAAGAGAACCAAATTAGAGATAAATATAAGGATGCTTTGCACCAGGAACCCTGTAAGTGTGGGGCTAGTGCCTGGATTACAGTAAATAAATCCCCTTTTCTTTATAAGCTCGTCTGTGCCAAGCTCCCAGCTCTCAGTCATCACCTGCTTTAGCATTTTGTTCCCATTTTCAGCCCTCTCCTGCCCTCGCCCTTGGATTTTGCATCCTGGCAGAGAGAGAGAGAGAGAAAACTGGGATGACACGGGTGACAAAAAAAACCCCAACACCAAACAGCCGCCAGCCCCTTGCGCCGAGGGAACACGCTAAAAATCCCAACCAAAACAACATTTCAGGCACGGGAGCCAAACCAATAGACAATTTCCATCTACTTGTGACTAAACTGGTGAACTTCTCGGGGCTGAGTCACGGGCACATCCCGGTCCCACGCACGTGTGCGCGGCCGCAGCTCCCGCCAGGGCCTGCCCGGCCGTGCCGCGCCTCGGGCACGGGATGCGGCTCCTGGCACCCCAGCAGCCCCTTTCCCGTAAGGCAGTAACCAGCACCACGGCAGCCAGCACGGAGAGCAAGCCTCAAAGCCTCTCTCAGCAAATATTCAGGCTGAAAAATGTGGTTTTTCCATCTGCTCAAAGCTCCTTTGCCGGGGCTTTGGTAGGAAGCAGATGTGAGAGCATCCCAAAGCACGACCAGTCGTTACTCACTCCGTTATATAAANTTTCCTCCTTTGTTAAATAAAACCTATGAGATTTTCCCCCCTTTTTTTTTTTTTTTTTTTTTTGTTTTATTTCTTAGCACCAGGCCAGATTCCTGGGTGAGAGGCCAAGGCTGGAGAAAGCCAAAGCCAAACGAACCCAGGTTGGGGGAAACCTCTGCGTGCATCACCATCCAAAGGGAACATTTCACATCTAGGTTGCTCAGCAGAGAGCCAAGGCTCCGGGGAAGGGAAAGCCACGATCTGGCCTCGTAACAAACCCAGAAACACTTAGGCCTCCTAATTAACTAGGAAATTCAACCCCCTCCAAACCACAGTGAAGCTTCAAAGCCCTCCCAACCTGACTCCGGATGCTCCTTCCCCAGTTCCCCAAGGACGGCCCCGTTCCCTCAGACCCTCCTCCCAGCCAGCGAAGCTGCCGGGGGCAAAGGCTCCCCATGGGTCCTCTGCCAAGGGAAAATGATTTCGTGATCCAAGTGAAAAAGCCATCAGGGAGGTTCATTTTGGCCAAAGGTTTTGCTCCCTTCCAACAAAACAGTAGGAAAAAAAAAAAAGGAGAGTTGAGAGAAACCTGGGCAGGGAACTTGGGGTAATCCAAAACTTGGTCTTTTCGGAATGGGGAAAAAACCAAAGTGAAGGAGAGTTTAAAATAAAAATGAGAAAGCAGCGTTTTTCAGAACGATGCCAAAGCTTCTGCAGGGGGTGCGGGGGGAGAAGAAAGCAGAAATTTTCTGTGCATCAGAAAATCCCGGGCATTTCCAGACTGGCTCCAACACCCCTCCCTACTGAACGGGGCAGAGAACACAAAAGCCGGTCAAGTCGAGAGCGGGGAGTCTGATGGGAGACACGTCAGCCCCATGGATGAGGGGCGGCTGGGGTGGTCCAACCCCATCCCAGATCACCCCCCGCCTGTCTGCCCCTCCTGTCCTGGGCATGAGGGGCGGGGTGAAAGCTGGGACCCGTCCCAGCCACCCTGCCCCGGCTGCTGGCCCCAGATGAAAAGCAGTCCCATACGGGCCATTCGCTTCAGAGCTGGACGCAATGATCCCTGCGTGTGTCCCTTCCAGCTCGGAATAGTCTGTGAACTGATACCAAGCAAGTCTCCAGAGACGCTCCCCCTAACCCCACATGGGAGCCCGTGTTCCGGATTTCCTACGAGGAGCCGAAGCAGCGCTGTCCCCGAGCAGCGCGGGGTCCCCGGGCAGGACGGGGCCACCCCTCCCGGCCGGGGCTCCCCGCGCCGGGATGACATAACCACGAACTGCATGAGGCCGAGCCTTTTGTCTGTGAGCCGGGAGAGAGGGAGGGAAAGCAAAAAAAAAAAATGAAGAAAGAAAGAAAACTTCTGGAAGTCATTACGATTCCTCTGCTCCAGTTTGCTTTTTGGCAGACAGCTTCCCTCTCCCCTTCCCTCCCCCCCTCCCCAACCCAGCCCGCTTCAAAATGCCAGCCTATGATTTTTAAATGAGAAAAAGCTGCGCTGTACTCCAGCGCTTGGATAAACTCCTACACAAACTTCCAGATGTGACACAACAGCCTGGAAGAGGGAATTCGCAGAAGAATCTCCTTAAAAAACACATACACACGCAGGGAGCAAAGGAAGTGCCTGGCTGCCGGCACGGCTGGGCCATGGATGGGTCCAGAGATCCCTGATGAGATGAGGTGTCACCTAGACTAGGATCGAGCTGCTCCTGGCTCTTCCAGGGAGGCAGGGATGAGAGGAATGCTGGCCACTGCGCCCAGCTCCGGGAAGTGAACACTGCCTGCTGCTCCTGCTGAGCTCCCAAAGGGTTTGTGAACAGCAGGGAAGAGGATTTGCAGTTATTTGTCTCCTGGGAGGAGGGAAATAACCACAGCACCCCTGTGCTGCCCTTGCTAAAAGGTGATGAGTCCTATTTCTCCAAGAGATCATCACGCAGGAGCTGGAGTGAGCCCAGGGATGCCCCAGCACCTGCCCTGGGAGCAGCAGGATGCTCTGTCCCAGACAGGAGGGCCAAGGGGCTGTGGGAGCCCCCCTGGCCGGGCATCAGCCAGACAAGTCATGTTTCATTTCTCCCCATGAGCCGTGGAAGGGGCACAGAGACAGCAGAGGCTCAGCCACAGTGGGAGAAATTCCATCTGTCCCGGGAGGGGCGGGAGGAACCAGCCAGCGAACTGGGTCACGGGAGAGAAACAAGCTCAGGTGCCCTGGGATGGATCAGACACAGGTGAAGCAAATGGATTCTGGCTCCTTTGTGGGGTTTTTAAATGAAAACAAGATCCATTTCAGGTCTGACCTGTCAAATCAAAGCATTTTGCTTTGTTAAACACAGAAGTGAGGCTGGAACAAATGTATAGAAGTGTAAAGGACACCACGTGCACTCGCCCCAAAAAATACACCCCTTTGATAACAAAAAAATTATATTTTTAACCCTGCAGCACGTTGAACTCTTCAAAGAGCAGCACAAGCTGTGCCTGGCTCTCCCCATGAGCTGACAGGGCTGAGGAGGGGGTGAGGACCCCAATCTCCCACAAGATGACAGGGGTTCCACTTGCCCACTGCCCTCACTGCAGGCATTCCCATGAGAAAAGGTACTGGGGGGCACTGCTGGGGCTGGGGAGCCCGAACCACAACACAGCTCAGCAGCCTCAGGTCTCACCCCCAGCAGGCAACAGGGTCCTGCCTCTGGTGCAGTCAGGCACACGGACATGCCCCTCCTGAAGAGCTGGATCCAGGCAGACCAGCACAGAGTGGTTCCAACACAGACCAGGGCACAGGGTGAGCTCAGCAGGGGCTGGCTGTGCCCTTGGTGGGGCCAGTGCTGCCTTCTGTGAAGCACCAAGCTCTGGCACAGCAGCTCCAGCCATCCCGTGAGCCAGCCTGGTGCAGATCTCAGCTACACCTTGGAGTGACGCCATGGGGACTCCAGACCCACTCCTGGAGGTGTCCGGGCATCTGCAACTTCCAACAGGAGTTGGGGGCACCTCCCCAGGACCCCGCTTTGGTCACCCACCTCTCCCTACTGGAGAGCGAGCGGAGGCACGTGAGGTGGCTGCTGCAGGAGTCCTCTCTGTTTTATTGCAGACAGAAGGCAGGGCTGGTTGCTGTGACCGGATCAAGACACGTTTCTTTGCCAAAGTCATTCCCAAATCCCAAATTGCCAGGACTGTGCCGCAGAGCAGCCAAGAGGGATGGGAGCACTCCTCCTGGTGCCACCCAAACCTCCCCCCGCTTCCCAGTGAGGGAATTTGCAGACCTGCCCTTCGCCCTCCAAACCAGGAGGAAAAAAAGGGGATTTCAGCCAATGAGGGGATGTCTCCCCAGGAATGGCACCTTCCAGCAGGTTTTTGCAGCGTCCCGTTGCCGCGTGCTGCTCTCCAGGCAGCAGCGCTCTGCAGGCAGGCAGGCAGGCGCGGGGGACGAGGCGGTTTTCAGTACTACAATAGATATCACAGGCCCTTTCAGTTACACTGTTATTTCTCTATTCAGAGCTCTTAATGCCAAGCAGTAGCATCCTCCCCACTTTCTCCATCTCCGCTCTTCAATCACTCCACAACTCTCAAGAAATAGCCTCGTTTCTTGTCTCTGATCAGAGGAGCAGCCTGGCACAGACCCTGATACAGCCTTTCATCTTCCCAGCCTTCGTGGTGCTTTTATTTTACAAGTGAAAGTCAAGTAACCAGCTTGCCTCCTCTTTTCTCCCCCTCACAGACTCTTTCTTCTCCTCTCATGGCCTTGCCACCACGCACAGCAGGACACCCTGCATGTGCCACAGCCTTTCCCCTCTCTGAGCCTGTGGGTCCAGCACTGTGACCACTAAACTTGTCCTTGCTCTTTCTTCCCTCTTGACCCAGGCAGTTCTCACCCAGGGAAGAATCTTCCACCTCAAAGCCACCAGGAATATGCAGGCTGTCAACGAGGCTCATCCCCCCACATCCTCATGGCTCCCAGAGAGGTTTTCATTTAAAGACCACAATGGAGTGGAGGGGGAGGACAGGTTGGCCATCTGGTACATGTTTAGAGTTAAAAATCCTAAGGTTTCAGGCTCTGGAAAATTTCTGTATCAGGACAAATTTCATGACCCCTTTCTAGCCCTAAGGGAGAGGAGGAGCAGGAGAGCAACACAGTACCCCCACACCTCTGCTCCAGACAGCAAGAGCAAAAAAGCTCCCTGGTCCAGGCAGAGGATGCTCTGGACAGAAACATGGCCAAAAATCCCAACAAACCACCTCGACAGGACTTTGCATCCCTGCTGGATACTCAGCACCTGAACCATCACCCTCCCCTAACCCAGCCTCAGGTACCACAGCCACACAAACTGCCAGGACAGGGATATAGAGCAGAATCCCAGGAGTTCCAGCTGCACCTCGGGGGTACAAACTGTCCTTCCTGGGCAAGAGTGGGTCCTGCACTTGCTCCCGATGCCCCACCAACAGTAAATTTTATCAGTCAGATTAGAGCACCACAAACGTGCCTGGAAAAGCCCCAAGCTCTGCATTTCCACAAGCACGGCTCAAACCAGAGCCCTCCCATCCAGCTTCTGCAGGAGCAGATGCAGAAAGGTAAAATCCACCTGAGAGAGTGGCAGAAGGCAGTGAAAACTCCAAACCCCCGGAGCTGGGGCAGGATTCACCAGCCACATCAGCCAAAGCACTGTCACTCCTCTGCAGGGCAGCTGGTGGCAACAAAGACTTTCCAGCAACGTGATTACACGGTTTTAACACTGGGGCATGATTCCTAGAAGATTACAGCCTGAGAAGGGCCACCACACTAAAGAAAAAAAAATAAAAGTAATAAATATAAACGAGAGCAGGCTCAGCTCCAGCACTGGAGTGGCAGAGAGGCAAAGGGATGAGCAAGACAATGCTCTGCTGAACAGCCCAGCAAGTGATGGGACACAATGCAGGTACCAAGGTACTGCCTTCCTCTCATCTGTAGGCTGAACTGGGGTTTTTTGTGTTGTTTTCAAATAAACTGCCCCAATTCTGGGTCAGTGACCCTGAAAACAAACAGCTGCATGCAGTCACACGACTCAAAGACCCACAACATCGCCCTCGTGGCCCCAGGACTCCCGGCAAGAGCCTTTCTCTGTCAGTAACACGTGAAAAATTGGCGACAAGAAAAATCCCAGCTAGCAGGACTGCGCTTAATGCTCATCCCCGGCTCACAGTGGTGCTTGCAGGTGCCCACAATACCACTAATTTTCCAAGGACAAAAGTTAATCAGCTTGGTTTTGCAGCCACAGAGGAGAAAACACATTTTAAGCCGCTACTGGGGTGGGGGATTTTACTGAAAACGCTAAAACCATGCAGGTGTTAACACCAGATCCAAAACATCATTTCAAAGATTAAAAATTTAAGGGAAAAAAAAAACCACAGAAAGACTTGGAAACATATTTAAACCAGCAATCATAAATAATATTAGTCATAGTAGGCAACAAGAACACACTGACTTGCAGCCTGTCGTTAATATTTCTTTCCAAAACAGAAGGCTTCACAAAGTTGCAAGATTTCCTAAGATGTTTAAATAAAGGCAGCTTTGAACTGCTTAGCTGGTCTGAAAGAGATCTGGGGAGAAGCTGCTGAGGGTATTCATGACTGGGAAGAGAAATCTTGGATTTTTCCCTCCTAGGGGACATTTTAGGAGAGAAGGCAGCCTGTTTATCAGAGAAATCATTGCTGAAGCTCAAGTAAAACAATATTCACAACTCCAGCAGACCCTCACCGCTCTTCCCAAGCACATCAACCTCAGCTGGGATGTAATTCCTAACAGTTCCCCGCACACCAGGAGGAGGACTTGCACAGGGTATTCTGGTCCTCTGTGCCATGTAACATGTCCTCCCTGCTGCTGCACAGCCTCTCCCCCTCCAGATGTGGGGCTGCTGCCCAGACCCACTCGCCTGCCTCTTGCGCCGGCAGCGCAGCACGGACACGGGAACTTCCCGGGAAGCGTCTGCCTCTCCTGCACCAGCCCCTGCTGGAAGCCACATCGCTTCACTTTATTTCATTTCAGGGTTTTGTTTCTGCAAATAATAAATGGAACTGGAGTTTGGGGATGGTAAAATACTCGGAATGCTACAAGCCGTGTGCTGGTTGCAACCCAACTCCAAAGGGAAGCTTTAAAGACACCAAGACTGTGGAAAGAAGAAATTTTTCTATTGTCTCCTCTGTTTCTTTTTTTTTTTTACCCTCCCTTTTGAAGGCTTAAACTTGACTAAACCGGCTCCGCCTGTGGCGGC